>CATIWQ010563325.1:0-15560 GCA_949673415.1 Euphorbia schlechtendalii | reverse complement strand
TTTAGACCAAGGTTCCTTCCCTGTGGATTCGATATCTTTTAAAACTACATCGCAACTGTATATTTGCAGTTATCATCATTTTTCTATGTGGTAAGGGGTATTGACAACACCTACATTTTATATGTGAACAAGTTTTTGGCGTAGTTGATAGCCAACAGTTCGCGAGATTTTGGAACCATATTAGATTAAACTTATCAGTAGAAAAGTGGCGAACAATGTTCAATTACTTTCTTAATTAACCAGCA
This sequence comes from Euphorbia schlechtendalii, assembly GCA_949673415.1. Taxonomy (NCBI): domain Eukaryota; kingdom Viridiplantae; phylum Streptophyta; class Magnoliopsida; order Malpighiales; family Euphorbiaceae; genus Euphorbia; species Euphorbia schlechtendalii. Next base: position 15,315 of record CATIWQ010563325.1, on the reverse strand, counting down.
ATTTTCTCATCGAAGGTGTTTGGTATAGTTAACCAAATAAAGTATCCACTAGGGATTATAAATTTTATGACCAAGTTTTCTCATCGAAGGAGTTTGGCATTGTCAACCAAATAAATTATTTGCTAGGGATCATGATTTTTCTAAGCTATTTTTTATGTCGAAGGATTTTTGTACTGTCAACCAAATAAAGTATGAAAATTTTGATTTCTTATGGACCATTCGATCGACTGATGTTAAATAGTCATCTATCAACTAATCTTAATGTTTGACCGAGGTGGTCAAAGCCTTGCATGCGTTTTGAAGGAGGTGTCGATCCATTAGCTTTGAATTTCAAATTTTGAACCATTGACATTTACAAAGTCCATTAATGAATGAATTTAAGATGAGTCAATCGACCAGTATAAGAGATAGTCGATTGATTAGTCTTGAAATTATATAAAAGAGTAATTTTAGAATCAGAAGTGTTTTTCGGCCAAACTCTCTTCTTCCTTCTTCTTTTCCTATGTGTTTTTTCTCCTAAAAAGCAATATTTTGGATTTGATTTCACTCTCTTTTCTTCCTTATTTAATTACATACTTGTCTTCGACCATGTATACGATGATGATAACCACTGGAGAGCACGTTTCGCAACTAGAGGAGATTAACACGATGTTGATCGATGGGGTGGAGGTCCAAATCCCCTATATTTTACTTTCTACAGGTTATAAAATTCTAGAGGGAAATCCCACTAAAAAGTTAGAAAGTTGATCGTGATTTCGTTAGTTCAGAAGCCTAGTATGCACTTGATCAACCATCCGGTAAGTTTTCAATCTTAGTCTTTGCAAAATTCTGCTTTGATTTTGCAGTTGCAACATGTTTTAAGAAAGATTTGAGCAAGTCGTAGAATTATTTTATCATTTTGTTTTGATGCATTGCTAATTGGATTTTTACGAAGTTTGTTTCTGCGTATTGTTGGTGTAACTTCTAGCATTCTGTTTCTGATTCGTAGCTTTGGTGTTGATCAACTAGTGTTAAAAAAATTAGTTGACTACTCTTCACATGAGTTGATTGACTTGTTTTGTTTCTGAATTTTTAAAGAATGCTTATTTTCTCTTTGCAAGTTGTTGAGGGTCACTGAGGAGTTGTAATGTGAGGGGTTCGATATATTAGTGGAATGATCTTTCCGATGTTGTAACGATTATCGTTGAGGGGACCGATTTTGTTAACTTTGTTCAGACTTACATTCTTTTAGGCCCGAAGAAGGTTATTCAATTTTCGTGAGAGGTTGCCCATTACTTGCTTAGAAGGTGGCCATACTCACACTTTTCACTTAAAGTATGGTGAGTATATGATTACCCCCTATAGATTATAAGGGGATTACGGGCTTGCGGTTTGATGGATATGTCATCCACTTCAATTATACCATGAGATTTGGCCATTATGACCCTGACTTGGTGCAGAGGTTTTTGGTGATCCATTGGCCTACTAGGGAGTTTCCTTGCTTTCAGCTAGCGTTGTTTTGAAATGACCCAACGAGGAAGAATTATGCGGACCCGGTGGACCAGATTAAGTGTGATCATTCCATCATCCTTTATATCCTACCTGCTTTGTGTTCCCTATAGGTGCTTCCTCCATTAACTAGAATCTCTTATATTCTTTGATAGATTTGAGCAATGTCAGTGGCATGGCTTGGGGTAGAGTCGGGTCTACTTAGATGTATCTGGCGCTGGACCAGTATTCCCACCTCCATGTGAAGGAGGCGAAGACTTCCTTGCTTGTTTTTGGGGTAAGGATGTCAATATTGTTTTGGAATTCTTTATAATTGTTATTATATCCTGACTTATGTCTTTTCTTCGCAGATTTGGGCATTTGAGTATTATATCATGAAGAGTCTAATTGTGACCCTTCGGGTTGATGTACCGAGACTTCCACGTTTCAAGGTTTGGTTCAATAGTTGGTGTAGGATTTTTCTAGTATTAGCGAAGGAGTATACTGGAGTTTCTTATTTAATAGGGTAATTTCTTTTAACTCTTTTGTGTTTCCTTGAATTTTGGTAGTTTTATTGACTTAAAATGTTGACATTCATGGCTTTTACAGGGAAGAGTTTATTACTAGAGAGCCCTCCATCTCTTGATTTTCTTCTAGGTGAGTAAGTAACAAAGTGTTATACATCCCCTGATGAGAAGTATTTTCCCCCTCCGGTCTCGTATTGGGTCTTTTATCTAGAGCTGACTGGTGGTGATTTGGAGACCTTGAGGGGTGGTGGGTTAGTTGTGGTGATGGAGGGTCCTCTCCTAGGTTTGTTTGATGAGGTACTATAGCCAATTATGGCTGAGGGGTTTCTGAGGTGCGGCTTGCATAGTTCCTGATGGGTTATGATAATAAATTGTCTTTCTACATTTCCTTTGTAGTTTCCTTTTCATTGAATTATCCTATTTGGCGTTTCTTGATTTTTCTTGTGTAAATATATCTGGATTTGTTTTATCGTGAATATGCCTTAATTGGTTTTGTGTAAATGTAGAGGGGGAAGAGAGTTTGGGTGGCTCGGAGGATACAGCTGGTTCAACCACTCAAGCATAGGACATTATGGTGGGGATTAGGAATTTCACCATCTCTAAGTCAATGACGTTGTATAGACCTGACCTTTATACCACCAGGGAAAAATTGTGAGTGGTTCGTGACTTTCACTTCTCCCGATGACCCATGTGAGTGTCTTCCCTAGTAGTGCTTAGGTGTTTATGTGGTGTTTGCATATCTTGACAATGGTTCCCTTTCTTTTGTAAGTCCCTATGGAGTAGATAAAAAAGGATGGGCAGATGCTTTACGATTTTCACTACCAATTCCATGAGAACAGTACCCTCATGATGGTTAGTACTTGAAAATATGTTAAAACATGTTAAAATGATGCATGTGCTTATGGTTATATCTATGCTCGTTATATTTCTTTGTAAATCCAAACACTACAAGATGAGAATAGGCACTTTTAGGGGGGGTTAGTCGAGCTAGTTTATTGTCTCTTTGCAGGTTGTGCCCCCCAAGTGGGCTATGGTTGGTAGTTCATTCCTTTAGCCCCTCAGCAATTCTAAGGAGGGTTTGGTCAGTTTGGAGGGCCTTATCCTCACTTCAAGGGTGTCAGTAGGAGTGGTGGATATCTGGGAGGTAACGGTAATCGACCTATTGGAACTCTTAAAGAGCCAAGCCTTCAGATTAATCCCCATTTCAATATCTATGATCTAAATGAGGGATATTAGGGTGCTAGTGTTAGGCCCTTATTTTTCTAACATTGATTTTAGCCTTGTGTAGTCTAGTTTTTTAGTACATTGGTTTGGCCCTATATGGCCTAAATATTTTTACATTTGGTGATTGGTTTTAGCCCTATGTGGCTTGATTGGTTTGGTACATTTGGGGGTGCATTTTTCCAGTTACATTTTTATTTTCTGCACATTTGACACAATTCCTTTTGTGGCTCTATTATTGGATTTTATTTTCATCATCTACATATATGCTTATGCCATGCATTTTAGAACCACTTCATGGCTTCTAAAACTATTATTACTTCATGCAGTTGATATCTGAAGTTTGATCTTGACTATGGAATCTTTGAAAAGTCATCTGAAAGCGTACTTGAATACTATTAGTGTTTACAATTGGAAAAGGTTGGTTCTTGGGGGTTCACGCAATTTATCACACTCTTTTCAAGCATAAAATTTTTTAATGCTCGCTTAGCTTACGTGGTTTGTAAAACTCTTGAATGCAAGTCACCTATTGTGGTGATATTGGTTGATACTGTCTCTTATCTCGATTCGATTCAATCTAGCATGAAGATAAGATCGAGTAGCAAGGTTCTATTGCAAATATGGTTATTGGAAAAGTTGAGGATTATACGAGATCCGAAGGGGTATGTCATGTCTTACCTCCCTAGGTCAATTTGGACTAGGGGAATAGAGAGAGGTCACTACTTGACTTACACCATGCCTCATTGGAATGATTACTAATAGAGATTGACCGAAGAGGATATTAGGTGGATTTCGCCTTGGTGGTGCATAGCCAAGGTAACAACTATGACAACTTATAATGGAGTGCAAATTTGGGGTTTACAATGCATCATCTCTTAATCTCCGCATCACGTTCATAGATGATATAACCTTTCTTAGTAGATTCCCGAGCATATTTGAACCCTTGGGAGGGGCCGTTGGATGATTGTGTAGAAATCTACTATTAGGGAAAGATAAAGTAGGCAAACGTTGGTTATCATGAATTATAATGAGCCTGCTAGCATATCTCTTAATTAAAGTTTTATACAATGGCTCACTCACATCAGAGACATTCCCACCAAGGATGATAGGGAGTCTTTCACTTGTCACTTATGCGATCACGCAGCAGGTGTCTGCCATTGATTTATCATGTTTCCTTTTTTCGACTTTTGTAATAATAATTCCTGACTTTATTTCGAAAATGTGAACTTATATTTGTACGTGTGTTTCTTTCAAATATATTTCAAGTTCAAATAAAATCATGTTCCTACATTTCTAGCATCAGATATAACTTTTAGACAAATAAATGTAGATAACAAATGCTTAAGAAGCATTGTAAGTTTATCTTCAACAATATTTGCTTAAGAAGCATTGTAAGCATTGTAATTAAGAGATAAACATTTATTTTCAACAATTTAACCTGGTGTTAGCCAGATTTTTTGCAAGTTTTTAAATCTAACTTCTCTTTGTTCATTTATCTCTTAATTTTTGCTTAAGAAGCCCTCTCTCGTATTCGATTGACTTTTTCTTTTATTTTATCCTAAACATAATAATGCTTAAGTTTATCTTGAATTCTGTCCATGTCCATAACTCTAACTACTCCTAGTGAGGACCTTCTAATGACATATGGACCTTCCCAATTAAGGTTGAAACTTACCCTTGAGGTCTGTATGGGTTTCCATGACCTTCTTCAGTACCAAGTCTCCGACCATCAGTGGTTTCTTTTCCCTCTTGACTTTCTTATTATATACCCTGACCATTTGTTGCTGATACATTTGTAGGTTGTCTAAGGCTTGCAACCATATCTCATCAATCAAATTCAATTCATCATATCTGGCTTGTGCCCATTCAACTTCTGTGAGTTTTTCCTCCAAAGCTACTTTGAGTGACTTGATTTCCAATTGTGTTGGCCGTTTGGCTTCAACACCATAAACTAGTGAACATGGGGTTTGACCCGTGGGAGTTCGAATGCTAGAGTAGTATCCCGATGGTGAAAAAAGGGAGATATTCTACCCAATCTCGGTATCGAGTCACCATTTTTACAAGATTTCCTTTATGGATTTATTACCTGCTTCTACTACTCCATTTGCTTGAGGTCTATAAGAAGAGGAATGATGGTATTCTATATACTTAATATTGTACTCCATTTGTGACTACATGATGAGGAATACCGTAATGGATGAATATGCGCTTTTCTACTAACTTAGCCATTTTCTTTGTCATCACATTAGAGTAAGATTCAGCTTCCACCCACTTGAAAAATAGTCCACTACCACTATGATGAAGTGATGCCCGTTCATGGATGAAGAGCGGATTCATCTATAATATCTATGTCCTAGGCTAAGAATGGCCATGGAGTGGTTAGGTTTAACAATTCTGTTGAAGGAAGACGCTTTAGGCTATCGTGCATTTACCATTCGTAGCATCTTCTTACTTCCTCACACAATCAGCTATCATTTTTTTACCAAAAGTAACCCATCCATTGAATTTTCTTGGCTAGCATTGCTCCATTCATATGGGTGCCAAAGGACCCTGCATGTGCCTCCTTCATGATTTTATCAGCTTCATACTAACTCATGTACTTAAGTAGTAGTCCTTCCGTAGATTTCTTGTATAGTTTACCATTCACCAACCAAAATTGTGTGGTTAGTCATCTTAATGTGGTCGCATATGAATTACTTACTTTTGGAGGGAATTTTCCCATCTCAAGACATTGAAAGATTTCCTCATAAAATGGTAATTTCTCGGTTTTTAGATGATCTATCACATTGAGGTAGAATGGGAACTTACATGTTTCAATCACAATTAGTTTAATTGGATGGTTTTGGGGACCTTCCCCACATATATGCTAAAGTAGCTAAAGAGTTTGCCATTCGATTTTCCTCTCGTAAGATGTATCAAAACTCACATTTCTTGAATAATGTACCCTTGGTCCAAATGACATTGAGATATGGCTTAAGGAAATCTTCCTTGATTTCCTAGTCTCATACTACTTGTTTGATGATTAGTGTGGAATCGTCGATGAATTTTGTTTATTTTGCCCCTAGGATTAGTAAGGATTCCAACCCAAATAAGCACGCTTCCCATTCTGTACCATTGTTGGTGACTGGGAACTCTAATCGTTTAGACAGGGGGAATAAACAATTGCCAAGGTGATGATAATAACTCCTAGACGGGCTTCCTTCTTGTTGAAGGCTCACTTGAAGTATATGATCCATTTTTAGGCTCTTTCTCTATGACTACTAAACGTTCATCTAGGAATTCTACATTGGTAACCTGGTTTAAATTTAAGGGTTGAATGGCTAAGAATTCAGCTACAAACCTTCCCTTATAATGTATTTTATGTCAAATTCTAACAAAAGAAGCAACCATCTAGATAATAATTTGGCAAGGGATGGTGTCTGACACGGTTATCTCACCAAGTCTACTTTGGCAACAACTTGTATCTAATATGACTTACATAGTGACGAAGTTTCCTTGTTAACCATACCATGGTTGCACATATTTTCTCAGTGCCTAGTACTCCAATAGTTTCTTGTTAAGGTAGTAAATGACATGTTCTTTCTTATCATCATCATTGTCTTACACTAACATGGCTCCTATTGAGAAATCTTTGATGGCTAGGTAGAGGATGAGGATTTTTCCAGGTATTAGTGGCTTGAGTATCGGTGGGTAACCAAATAGGCTTTCATCTTTTCGAAAGTCAGTTGGCATTGTTCATTTGATTCGATTGACTATTATTTCCTTGGTAATTATAGATGGATTCACAAATAGTGGTTAACTTAGCTATGAATCGGCTGGCATATTGCAATGTTTGAGGAAACTTCTAACTTCTTTCTCTGTCTTAGTTACATGCATTTCTAAGATAGCCTTGACCTTATCTAGATCCATCTCAATCCCCCATTGGCTCACTATATTCCCTAGAAGTTTCTAGAATGTGACTTCGAATACGCATTTCTTTGGGTTCAGGTGAAGGTTATACTTTTCTATACACGTGAGGAATCGATCTAACATAGTCAAATGTTCTTCAGGTGTCGAGGATTTAACTTACATATCATCAATGTATACTTATACTTCTTCATGGACCATATCATGGAGTAAGGCGGTCATAGTGCACTGGTATGTTGCCATGACGTTCTTTAACCCTAAAATCCATGACCTTGTAACGGTATACTCCCCATTCTATGATGAAGTCTATTTTGAATTTATTTACAACATCCATGAGTATTTTATTTTATCCCAAAAATCAGTCGAGGAAAGAGTACATGGCTATCCTGACGACACTATTAATTAGCACGTCTATATGTGTTAATGGGAAGTTATCCTTTAGGGAGGCTTTGTTTAGGTCACAAAGTAGATGTATACTCTAACCTTACCATCCTTCTTGGCAGCATGTGCTGCATTTTCTAACCATTTAGGATATTCAACAACTTTCAAGAATCTAGCCTTAATCTGTTTGGATATCTCTTCTTTTACCTTCTCGACCCATTCTAGTCTAAGCCTTGTCTTTTTTTACTTACCTAACTTGATGTTAGGATCAGTATGGATTCGATGCTTGGCTATGGATCTATCAACCCCAAGCATGTCATTATAAGATCATGCAAAAGACACTATGTGTGATAGCAATGTTTTAACTAATTCTCTCTCTTGTTTGAAGGTTAGATTGTTGGAAAGATATACCATTCTAGGATTGTAATATGTTCCAAAGTTCATTTCCTTGGTGGTTGTGTGATGGAAACTAAAAATGTTGGATGTATGCATGAAATTACTATAAACAATACCGTACAAATAAGCAAAGTCATATTATTATTATTATTATTATTATTATTATTATTATTATTATTATTATTATTATTATTATTGAAAGAGCATATATTATTACATTCAAAGATGTTAGAATTGGAAACATAATTTTCATCATCTTCTTCTTCAGGTGTGTTGGGGTGAGTTTTGCTTTTGCTGGTGCTAAAAGTGTTGTCTATCTTACCTTTTCCTTTAACCGTTAGTTTGGCCAACTATTCTATCACTTTGTCGATTTGATTTTTCACATCTTCTTCACCTTGCTTTTCAACTTTCTAAATAACGAGATGCTTCTCTAATAGCTTGGTCATCTTATCAATGACCTCTCGGATTTCGCTTTGCCATTAAGTTTTGTCACACCACGACCCTCGTGTTTTTCCTTAGGACAGGTTCAATTAGAATAATTGGTTTTGCAGGCGGATATGAAATGAGTGTTTCCTCGATTGTTGAGTCAATCTGTATCTCGGAGGTATCCGTACTGCGTAACATATGGATGATGGGTCCTTGACCAAGCTTTTGAAAATCAACCACATTTGAAAATATTTTCAAATCCCAGGAATGACTTTCCAATTAGGATTATTTCCTCCAGATTTCCTTGGTAAGGTGCCTCATTTGGCCACGTGAAGATATCTGTACTATTGAGACTTTTGTAGTGGGGTTTTCTTCACTCATTTTCTTTAAAACCTAATCCTATGGGTTGGTGGAATCCCTCTACAAAGTTTAAAGTTGGAAGGTCTTACTCACATGCGCCAAAACCTGAACCCGGGGTGAGGTGTTTGCGCATGTACTCTTGGATCCAATCTGACCATTAGAGGAGGTCTTTATTCTTGTTTTGATTGTCGTTATCAAGAATCCATCTATTTTTTTAGACCCTGAACGAACTACAGCTATTGTAGATTCTTCATCTGAATCTAGAGTTATAATTTTTCCCTTGGATGACACTTTTACTTTTTGGTGTAAAGTGGATGGTAACCCTCTTAAGGCATGGAACGAAGGACATCCCAACAAGAGTGAAAAGGTGACAGGTATGTCATTGACGGTGAAGGTAGTTTGTGATTCTATCTCCCCCACTTTACTGTGGCTTCAAAGGTACCCATGACCGATCTTTTTGAGTCATTCCCTAATTAGCACACTGAACTTTTTTTTAGCATTTCTTCACTTAGACCCAAGTAGGGTAAGATTGTTTTTGGGTAAAATATCGATGTTGAACCATCATCAACCATAACATGGCATGATCCTGTTTAGTATTTCAATGTGAAAGTACAATGCCCGATTATGATGTAACCCATCTTTTGGCATATCCTAGGTGGAAAAAACTATATCCTTAAGGTTTTGTAAGGTGTAAATTGCATAGATGCACACATCTCTTCTGGAGTGGCTTGGGATGATGTTTCAACTTTCATTAGTCTTTTAACCAAAGCCAGGCGATGGGTCTTTGACCATGTTATGAGTTTCAAATGCTCATCTTGGTGGAAGTTCTTTTAAATTACTCAACTATATAGTCATCAAAATTTTCCTTATTCTTCGATTGATGCATTAGGTTGGTTGGTAGCGGCTCTGTTAAAAGGATTGTTTGGTTAGTATACCTATCCACTGTAGGTTATATAGTGAATACGTCTTCAAGATATGTTATCATGGTTAGCTATAGGTTCAGATAATGTGAATTCATCAAAATGATCCTCTAACAAGATGTCTCGTATGTCAATTGGTTTCAAGATGGATCTTCTTTTGGGGAACAGAGGAACCAAATTGTACAGGGGGGGTAATCTATTAGTTCGATAGTGATAAAGGCTTTCGATCGATCGGAATGTATAATGTGAATTTCTTGCTCAACCTCGATGAGTCTTCCTTTATAGGGCTCATTGGTTGAGTTAGAACCTTCCCAGTAGCCTTTTGGACTATCATCCAAATTTATCACAATTCTAGAATTGACCGTGGAATTAGTTTCAAGGTCATCCGAGTTGCTTTCGTAATGTGCATCATTGGAAGGTTCTTCTAAGTTTTCCATAGGGGAGAGCAAAAGAACAAAAAAACTGAACCAAATCGGAGTATCGGACCTGACCGAATCGAACCGAACAGAACTAGTTTGGTTCGATTCCTGGTCCATATATGTGAATAATTTGGTCTTCGACTCGGTTCTTGGTTTTTGAGAAAAAACCCAAATAAACCAAGAACCGAACCAAATTAAAATCATATATAAATAAATGTAATTTTAGTTCAGATACAGACTCTAAATGATTTGTCAATTTATTTTTGGACCTGTATTTTTAGTTTATGTGATTTATTAATTTGTGTGATGATGCTCTTAAGTAGATTTACATTCTTCAATTATTAGTTGTGTTGGATATTTATAGACTTATTTGCTAATCCTTTCATTGGATATTTGCATTTGATTCTTACATTATATTTTGAAATTAACATTAGATGATATCTAGAAAGCATACTTGGCAATTGGTACTGATTCTTGAATGTGATTTGATTTGGTGCATGTCCTTAAGGATTTTAACCATTTGTTTCTGTCTATAGAAATATAGATTATTTATTGCTTGAATTTATATTACTAGTTTAATTAGTTCCTATTTTAGAATTTTTTCTCTACAATTGATTATTTTATCTTATAATTTGGATTTTTATAAAACCGAACCGGACCGAATTGAAATATTTAGGTTCGGTCCAAACTGAACATAATTCTATTAGGTTCGGTATTTGGTTCCTAAAATTTTAATTATTTGATTCTTGGTTTATTTGGTTCGGTTCGGTTCTTGGACCGAACCGACCAATGCTCTCCCCTAGTTTTCCACACTTCCGTCTTTGATGTCTAACTCATCATATTCCCATTCCCGCTATGATCCATCATCTTCCACATTTGGGTAAAACATGAAGTCTAGGTTTTCGTTATCAAATGGGAAATTTAGTCATCTTCTGGATCTGTGAAATATCAGTCCATGTCATATTCCTTTCCAAGTTATCATGAGAATCACTTTTCGGGCATCGCCTTACAATATTTCGAACTTGCATTTAGGCTGTGTCTCAAGCTCCTTCAGATGAGTTGGGAGTATGGTTCTACTTTTTTGAAGTAAGTTATAAGTGATGAGCTGAGGGTAGCCCAATCTATATGATGATATTTTGGAATACTATCGTACCATTCTAGTGCAGCGTAGAAACAAGCGAAGCTTACTTTAATATCCAAATTCTGAAATTTCATTCTTGGCCACATAATCATAAAATTCACCCAAAAATGTATGGGGCAAGTGTTTCTTAAGCATTTTAATCCTCTAGTAATGTAGGCATGATTCCAAATTTGTGGTGGTTGTTAATTGTAGATTTGCTCCTCTTCTGATTTGCAGAGTTTTTCTTTTTCTTGGGTTTCAATCATGGAAGAACTTGCCCTTGATAATTCCAAATAAAGGTTTTCTTCATCCAAATCCAGTTCTTTAGAGAAGATAGCATTAATATGGAACTCAAGGTCATGTGTTGTAAGAATACTAGCATTTTATGGTAAAAAGTCATAAAACCTAGGTACAAGAGGTATGGCTCTTGGGCTAGTTGTGTCTACTTCCTAAGGATAATATAAATTCTAGTGAGGAGGTTAATTCATCATAGTTTAGATCCTAGTTGGGTGGAGGAGCAGGACAAAACATGTCATCGATATACCTTCCATGTTATGGAGTTGTAAAGGTGATGCTGGAGGTATGGGAATGTCAGGAATCCATACATCATCATGGGAAACCACACTACGTAAGGAGTCAAGGGAGGATTGATCGTTACGTTTTCCCCTTGCTTTACCTTATAATGGGTGAGAGTTGAATTAAGGATTATCTAAGAATGTGGTATTCTATTCCTCGAGCGCGTAATAGGGTGCTTCTAATAATGGATCCACATGAATGTTGTCGACTTCGGTTTATGGCCCATGAAAACGAGACATCATCATTCTCACATTAAGGAATTGGTGGGCAAAAGGTGTCGATAAAGTTTCTTTCAACTGCTCCCCAATCACATGTTCAGAAAGTTCTAGTATAACATCAAAGCTTTGCCTTCAAGAAACATCGGAAACATTATAGAATTCCCTAAAGCTGATATACCATATAGGTTTATAGTTTCGTGGAACCACTCGAGGAAGCGTAAAGGGTCAAAATTTACTATGTATTAGTAGTTTTTGCCTTCCCATCGAGCCACATTTAACAACCCTCTTCTGCGAAGGTTGAGAGCATATTACTAGACTTGTCTCATCCACCTCAACATATCAAAGATAGGGTTGGCTTTGAAAGTTTCATCTTCCAAATGATTATCTATTATGCCTTCATTCTCATCATTAATAAAGATGGCATCAATTGAAGCCTTAGGACTTCCAAAGGCTTCTAGAAACTTTTTCTCAAATGGGGCCAACAATCCCGGTACCATTCTTTTGCTTGCTTCTCGAGAAACAGGTCAAAGATACTGACATAGATGTTTTTGGGAATTTGATAATATTCCATCATGTAGTGGAATTTTTTTAGGAAGTTATTTACATCTTCCTCACTCAAAAATGTTAGTGGCTTTATAGTTAAGGCCATTAGATTTCCTGAATCTTTTAACTTAGATAGGTCACTGGTAACTAAATTGGCATGTCTCTAATATGGCGTGAGATCATTGTCACTAAAAATGCAATCATGTACTTAGATTTTCCTTTCATCAAAATATAATTTGTATGGTGTGAGATCATTATCACTAAAAGTGCGATAATGTGCTTGGTTGTTTCCTTCTCTAAAAGGGTTTAAGAAGATAACATTGATCATCATTTCGGTGCTTCTGAAAGCTTCCTTTAAACCGCTCTCAAAACGCATCCACTAATGAAATTGGTTAATAGGGTAACTACAATACCATTCCATGACCGATCCTTATAGGAATAATGGAAATACCATAAAGATTACTTTATCCGGTACGTGGTGTTTTTCCATTAGGTCTTAGAATTAATCCATGAATTCATCCTCAGTCGTGTTTCTAGCATACATCAAAGTTTCCTTATCTAGGAAGCCTAGCCTTCCTGGCATTCTAAGTTAGAGCATGTCCTCCCTTATATGATCAAAGAATAGTTGATAGGGATCCAAATCATTTCTCCCAAAACTGGGGTGATGTTCCTCATTGATCCAACATCCTCATCTATCATCATAAAGGAAAATAAATTTTACATTTTTGCCAAACTTAGGCATAGGGTTATCTTACGTACTCGACTTCCTTTCAGGCTCAGCTAGCCTAGCTTCGGTTCTTACATTTTGTATTATCTTTCAAGAGTCCAACACATTCGTTGGTCTTATGCCCCTAAATGACATGATAAGAGCAAGTTTTCCCCATTCGTGGGAGAAGGGGGTACAAATAATCTCAGACTCTGCATGGTCCCTAACTTGTGGATTTTAGTAAAAGTTTGAGCCAATGACTCAACCTAAGGATATATTGGCTATGTTAGAAGCGTTTCTTGGGTTACTACTATTATCTCACAATACAAGAAAATCACTAGATTGCAATGGATATTGCAACGGAATTTGCAACTGAAACATCATTCTGCAACGAATTTGCAACGGAATCAATTCCATTGCAAAATGCGTCCTTGTAGATTGGTCAGCAACGATTTGAAATTCCGTTGCATATGTGCAACGGAATTTTTTTTCCCTTACAAATTCCATTGCAGAGTTGCAAGTATATATCCCTTGTGAAGCCTGTGGCAATTTTGCAAGTAAAAATCCCTTGCTATATGTGCTTGCTGATTTGCAAGTACAATATCCCTTGCAAAATTCCGTTACAATTTGCAAGTACAATATCCCTTGCAAAATTACGTTGCTAATTTGCAAGTGTATTATCCCTTGCAAAATTCCCTTGCAATTTGCAAATACTTATTTTATTGCAGATTACCATTGCAAATTTGCAAGCTAATTTCCTTTGCAATTCTCCTAGCTGATTTGTAATTATAAAATAATGTATAAATCTCTTGCAAAATTCCATTGCAAATTACAATTTTATAAAATTTCAATTATAAATAAATGTGCTAATATAAATTGACCTTCCTATATGAACATTTGATTTATTATACAAACTTCCAAAATATTAATAAAATATCAATATATATATTTAACTTCAAAAATTAATACAATACGTTCTACTTATTAATAATCAAAAAAAGACAAGCTCCCTATGGCATATAACTACGGGAACTAGTAGTAGTCCAAAAAATCTATCCCCAATTAGTTGACACTAGTTATGGTCTAAAAGATCTAGTTCCAATAGTTATATTATAGTCCAAAGAACTTGTAATTGTCCAAAAAATCTATCCTTAATAATTGATACTAAGCATAGTCCAAAATACTAAGTTAATCTTAAAAAACTACCCTTGAGAAGTTGAAGTACCATGTCCTAGGATAATACCATTTAGCAGATCTTTTAAGCGGTTTGACAACAATCTTCTTTCTTCTCTTTCTCTTGCAAGTTCTTCCTTAATTTCATCAAGTTGACTTTGTAGGGAAACATTGACAGGATTTGATTGAGATTGAGATCTAGAATTCTCTCCAACATGATTTGATGACACTTGAGTAGCCAAGGAACCAATGCCAAAAATTTTTCATTTTTTATCTTTCCCGCCAACTGTTTGCAAGTATAGCTGATTTCCGTCGACTTCATTCAAACCCAACTCTTGACGAAGGCTTGTCAATTCCTCCGAAAATCAAACAACTTCCATTATATGTTGAAACAACAGTTAATTGCATTGAAAAATCAACCATTACTTTACACCAAGGGATAAGCAGGTTATATAATTTGATTTATAAGCAGGGTATATAATTTACTTATAATAACATAAGCCGCACTGGAAATCAGAAAATCAGTAACTATATATACTATATATAAATCAATAAATCAGTAACTATATATAGTATATATAAATCAGTAAATCAGTAACTGCATTCTTAAACTTAGAAAATCAGTAACTATATATACTACCCATATAAATCAGTAACTAGTATTGATTAAACATAGAAAATTAGACTCAGGTAACATCTTGCCTCGCTTAAGTGCTAAGGCAAGTGACTCGTTGACTTTTGATAACACTACTTACGATCATAAATAATCAGGATACTGCTGTCTTAGACATGTTGCAAAGGGATTCAAAAAACTATTTATTTATTATTTTACATCAGGGTGGAGAGCAACAAAACATTAGATCAGCAGTGAACCAAAAAATGAAACTCAAAAAACTAGTACAGCAAAATGCCCAGCCATTCGTATAAATTGAATACCTAACTCTAAGATCAGCTGA
>CATIWQ010563321.1:0-12658 GCA_949673415.1 Euphorbia schlechtendalii | reverse complement strand
ACCGTAATCTTTATAATTCATAGCTAGAGTGAACATTAACTAATGCATTGTAAATTTGTTCATAAAGCCATTACAATTTGACTTTTATCTTTTTAGCATCCTTTCTTACCCTTTTTGTTTTGATGTCTATAATCCAACAATCAGTTGGTCCTACCAAAAATTGACTTTGTTTAAGATTTCATATGTTACTGAAAAATGTAGATAAATTATCACATCAATAGGCCTACAATTGTTTAAGGTCTAATAAAATGGATTAGGGTATCCTAAACATTCATCTGGGGCTTATGCCTTACAGATGGGCTATCCACAGAGTCGGTCTCTAATTGTCAACACATCCCACATATCCACTGTAACCCCGATAATTAATTGGGGAAGTTTTATAAATTAACTGATAATTAATTGGGGAAGTTTTATAAATTAGCTGAAAGTTAGTGATAATTTTAGTCCAAATTTTATATCCTAATTTATTTTACCAATTAAGTTTCATATTTACCTTCTATACGTTCCAAAGTTTCTGTGTTCACTTTCCTTACCTTTTACGCTTGTTTTTTAATTTTCTTATCTTATTTCGTTATTATCTCTTAAACTGCTCATTTTTTTACACGATGCTTTAAAGTTTTTTGTTCGTCTCATTTTTATCTTCGAAACGCCATCCATTGTGATATATATTTTCGAAAATATTTTTTCAACTGTTTGATATCTGGTAAGAAACTGGTATATAAGTGATATGTAACTGGTAAGAAAAACAAGATGTGTCAATTTATGAAAGTATGGTAGGTAACACAAATACATGTTAAAAGTTTATCTCCGTAGCAATAAACAAACAACTATAATCTTAAAAGTAATGAAAATGCATTAGAAAGTGATTACAACATGTAAAAAAGAATTCTATAAAAGTATTGAATAAAAAATAGTAGGAATCTGGTATGTAACTGATATGAAGAACAAAAAAATGCCAAAACTAGTAAGAAACTAGTAGGTAAGTGGTAGGAAATTAGTATGAAGAACAAAAAATATCAAACCTAGTAAGAAATTGTTAGGAAACTAGTATGAAGAATAGGTTATGTCAAATTAATCTTGAAAATTAATTAAAATACCTTAGAAAGTGATTAGAACATGTAAGATAAAACTATTGAAACAAAGCAGTAGGAAACTAGTATGTAAATGGTAGGAAACTGGTATAGAAATTAAAATAGTGGGAATCTGGTATCTAACTGGTATGAAGAACAAAAAATGTCAAAACTAGTAAGAAAGTGGTAGGAAACTGGTATCTAATTGGTATGAAGAACAAAAATGTCAAAACTAGTAAGAAAGTGGTAGGAAACTGGTATCTAACTGGTATTGAAATTAAAACAGTAGGAATCTGGTATCTAACTGGTATCTGACTAGTATGAAGAATAAAAAATATCAAAACTAGTAAGAAAGTGGTAGGAAACTAGTATCTAACTGGTATTGAAATTAAAACAATAGGAAATCTTGTATCTAACTGGTATCTAATTGGTATGAAGAACAAAAAATGTCAAAACTAGTAAGAAAGTGGTAGGAAACTGGTATCTAACTGGTATTGAAATTAAAACAGTAAGAATCTGGTATCTAACTGGTATGAAGAACAAAAAATGTCAAAACTAGTAAGAAAGTGGTAGGAAACTGGTATCTAACTGGTATTTAACTGGTATTGAAATTAAAACAATAGGAATTTGGTATTTAACTAGTATCTAACTGATATGAAGAACAAAAAATGTCAAAACTAGTAAGAAAGTGGTAGGAAACTGGTATCTAACTAGTATTTAACTGGTATTTAGCTTGTAATTTTCTGAATCTTATTAGAATCTGGTAGGTAACTGGTATCTAGCTTGTAATTTTCTGCATCTTGTTAGAATCTAGTAGGTAACTAGTATCTAACTGGTATGAAGAACAAGTTATGTTAAATTAATTTTGAAAAGTTATGAAAATGCATTAGAAAGTTATCTAAACATGTAAGATAATTAATTACACCTAATCAGCTGATTTAAGTTCAAAAATACTTTGAAGAGCAGGCTTCCCAAGACCAATGAGAGTGATACAAATCATATTAGTATATAAATTTACAATTGCATACAGCCTAATGAAATCCTCACATCAATTACAATACAAAAATTGCATAATCCTTTTGCAAATTAACAACAACAAACACAAAGAGAATTAAGAATTGCAGAGAATTTAAGAATTGCAAAGAGCAGAAACTTCAAAAAACTTCGATTTAGAGAAAATCGAGGATAATCGAAATAAGGAAGAGAGATTTTGATGGAGAGAAAGGCGTGATGTAAAAAGAGGAAGAGACTGGAGCTTGATAAAACAATGTATATATAGGACGTATAGAGTAAAAACTGAAATTTAAAATTGGTTATAGAAAGCAAATGATAAGTTGAAACGTATTTTTGTAAATAAATTTCACACACCTTACATTTTTTACAATTTCCATATAAATACTTAAAATCAACCCATTTCCCCTCATTATTTACCCTTACAAGAAAAATGATGCGTACATACATTTGACGTCGACAGGCGAAGGAGGAAAACGCCTCCAGCGTGGGCATCTCTGGTTAAAATTCAACGCCACTCGATGATTTCAGCGTGGGCAACGGCTACATTCTCTCCATCCATCCAAACCTTTTGAAATTCAACTTAACCTAACGTCCTCCCCTTTCTTTTTCAATTTATGAATGAGGTGTGAAAATTTCGACGATGATTGAGGTAGTTTGCAATACGGCGTATTTTTTTTTTATCGCAGCCACTGTTAGTATCTCTATTCTGCTAGCTTTATTAGAACCTGTTTCTTGAATTTCTGTTGACTATCTGCTCAAGATGATTAAGATCGGCATCAATGTTAAGTTTTACGATCTGGTTTTGTTTTTGGTTATTAGGTTTGTTACTGTGGTTTGAATTGGGGTTTTAATTTTTAATAGGGTTTGTTTGGTTGCATGAGTCGCACTGCAGAGGAACGGAATTGAACGATTTCTTCAATTCTACTTTGGTAATCCTTGTTGTCGATGAATTTTATTGTTGGATTTTGTATGAGTGATTTGATAAATAAACTATGACTGTTGTTGGTACTTGGAACTGCAGACTTGGATGAACCTTACGCTCTATCTTATTTTCTTAAAGGGTGTAATTTCTACTCTTTATCATTGTTGTCTTATCTTATCTCTTAAGTCTTATTCTTTAGGGATTTTATTTGAAAAATTTATCAGGAATAATCAACATATTTCAGTAGATCCGTAGTTGTCAAAGGTATTTATTTAATTAGTGCAAAACTAAGTGATGGCCAGAACAAATGAGGAATCGTTGCTTACAAATTCAAAGGCACTAAAGTGCTCAACTAAATAGTATATGTATTCTTAGGTCTACATTTTCTTTGCTGGTTTAGTTCAACTTGTGAATTGATTACTATTTGTGATGTTAATTGTTTGATATGTGGATGTTTCATGAACAGGGCGAGTTTAACTACAACAATTTGAGAGACTTGTTAGGTGATGGAATTTTCATTGTTGAGTATCAAGGAATACAACAGTCGTGTAATGGCTGTAGTGCGGTCTGAAGCACAGGTATGCACATTTCCTTAAAACTCGGAATTGCAAGTGGAGGTTATTTTCAGAATATTTTGATGCAGTATATTTGTTGATTAAATATGTAATTTACATTCTGATGTCAGATGTGAAAGATGTAAAATATGTGATAAATTATGACTTTCCTGGATGTTTCATGAACCCCGAGTTCAACTACAACAATTTGAGAAACTTGTTTGGTGATGGAATTTTCACAGTGATGGTGAGAAGTGGCACCAACAATGAAAGGTTTCGAAGTTATGAATTTTTTAACCTAAGTCTTGAGGGACCATAGCTGTGTCATCTTTAGATATAAAGTGGTAAAACTTGCTGGTATAATTTCTAACGCAGCAAAAAGTCACTCTTCAATGTTTATTTCATTTGAATTAATTATTCTTATTACTATATCTATACATTTATAATCTAAATATTAATGCAGGATCTGTTCATGAAATCAACCTTTGGATTCTAAAATTAAGGTCCTGTTACTAAGTTATTGCAAATATTTTTATTGGAGGGTGGAATTACAGCTTTTGTGGTTGTTTTCGATTTTGAGATATTAGAGAATTTGGTTTCAAATCATGTCAGGTAAGAGGGAAGAGAAAGGTGCAGTCGAAGCTTCATATCAAAATGGCACTGTTAGGAATGGGCTATTTAATAATCCAATTTGGAGGTATTGTCTTTTCGACTATTTTTTACTTTGTAAAAGATTCATAATATATAGCTTATAACTTCTTTTTTTTCATCTTCTCAATCATTGAATAACCAACTGCATACTTGTGAATAAGAAAAAGTTTACAAGTTTTCGATGCAAATTAGCTGCTACTAATGCTTTCGAGGAAGGATGGCCTGCTACTTACAATCTTTGTCCTCCTCTTGCTTCCATTATTGACCTTTAAATTCTTCTGGAAAATGCATGGTTATATTTTCACCTCTTCCTTATATTTGATTCTTTTCATATTAAGGTTTTGTATAAGAATTTGCTTTAGTGTGTTGCAAAAGTTAGGATTGCTATGATACCTTTCTAAATGTTATAACAGGAGATGATATTGTGCTTGAACCCGTGTTTAGTGATGTATCTGTCCTGATATTTAGTTATTAAGACTTTATTGTTAACTAAGTTATTGAAAATATTTTAGTCTGATTAAAAAGATTTTGATTGCATGGGTGAATTGGGTTTCTGATGTTGAGATCGTAGAGAATTGGGTTTTAAATCATGTCAGGTGAAAATGAAGAGAAACGTGCAGCCGGCAGGATCAAGGTTGCTACACGAAATGCTACAAAAGGTCTTAGTGTATTTTTTAAAGTATATAAAGGCTGCTGCATTATATACTGGTAAAACAGAATGCATCATGAGACCCCTAATCCGTAGTCAAACTATGTTTTTATTGTGAGTTATATAAGAAGATCTCTGAACTTGTTAGAATTTTATGCCCTTTTTACTGTAGCCATTAATTCTCCCCTGATTTTATGCATGGCTTATAAATTGCTTATTTGGAAGATTTACTTGCTGTTTTTGCATACTCTAATCTGGACTGATGGAGACTACTGCAATGTTATTTTACATATTGTTTATCTTTATTATTTTTTTCAATTATTTTTCTTCTCCTTCTCTCCTTGAAGAATTATTTCCTTAGTTCTTCACATTGTTGCTACATAGTGTATACTGACTTATTTTCTATTTTCTCTCGTTCTCGTGGTGCGGTTTCTTTTATTCTTATCATCGATGCAGTTTTGTTTTGCTATATTGCAGTCTATTATATCTGCATTTTTCATGTCCATCATTCTGCTTTAGAATGATTTGTACTTAATTTAGCTTGTTCTTTGTGGATTGGAGTGTTGCTTGTTTCAACATGAGTCTGCAACAGGGAGGGGTACCTGAGATTGGACAATAAGCTGCAATCTGGAAAATAAATCCAAACCGATCTGGTAACTCCAGTGTGTTTCTTTTCTTTTTGCTTTTTTCAATTATGTCTTCCATTTTCACTCTCTGACATGGTGGATGTTAATGCAGTGATTGGTGGCAAAGTTGGAGTTCGTGAGAGTCCTGCACGTGATCGCTTGATATGCTTATCTGCATGTCTTATTGTGTAGACTGTGGAAGTCCATTTGAAATATGGATCCGTACTTTCAGGCTTATTTCACGTGATAAATATTGAAAGGAGTTTGGTATGTTGACTTTATCTATTGAAAATGTTATTAGTGGTACATCCATTAAGTGGGTGGGGTGACCAGGGTTCTAACCCTGGCACCTACAATTGCTCCTAAAAAATTAATCTATTGAAAATGTTATCGATATTCGCATTACAAATATTGTTTTGTTCAGGTGTTTTCCTTTGAGCTTTCGGTGATCTTGTTAACATTCACACTTTTATTTCTTTGTCAGCAATTTCTCTGGAAATGGCTTGAATGGTAAAGGATTCGTCTTTTCGTGGCCAGAAACAGAACTTAGCAAGGCTCCTACAAAATTCATAATTGTTCCTGGAAAAGACGTTGTTCAAGTGATAGCAAAGGTGAGTATCATTTGCAGTAAGAGCCAATACAAATTATGTATGGATCTATTGAAACAGCTTTTTTTTACTGCTAGTTATCTTTAGTGCTCTAGCTAGTTTTGATTTTTCATGCTCTACTCTGCAGAACAATGTGGAAGCATACTCGTTGCCAGCAGAATTCCTTTCATTTTAGAAGTTTCTCAACAACTGGTCCTCCTCCTCCAGCTAAGGTCATTTGAGTCGCCAACAATATTTCTTAATTGGGCTCCCTGAAAGATGGACCTATACCACGCCAGCTCCTATCCTTGCCTCCATTCCCCAGCCACCCTTTGCCTGGAAGGAGTTCATTGACATCTTATGTCACTGTGATTAGCTGGCTGAAGTATTACTTCCTATGTTACATGGACTCATTTAGAGGTGTCCGATACGGGTACGGATCCGAGTGTCTAGTACGACAAGTGTAAAAATTTTGGACACACGGACACTGTCTGAAATTTGGACACGAGTATGGGGACACGGCACACACACACACATATATACATATACATACATACATACATACATACATACATACATACATACATACATACATACATACATATATATTTATATATATATATATATATATATATATATATATATATATATTACTATATATTTAAGGATGTGATTAATTAGAGAGTGGTAATTAGAAAAGTTTGATTCTTCTTAATTAAAAGTAATAAGAGGAAACACAGAAATGAGCATGAAATTAGGAATATAATGAATAGTAAATTATTAGAATTTATAACCTGTAATCAGAAAGTAAGAAAGAATGAGGAAATATGGAAAGTTAAGCAGGAAACTAGGAATAATTATTAACTATGATTTATAGACTTAAATGTTATTTTCCCTATTTAATTAGTTAACATTTAAGCCATTCTTTTCATCTTCTTTTTCAACTTTTTTTGCCTGCAAATCGGCCGCCGCCCATTTCCGCCGTGTCTGACGACACATGGCCGGATCCTACACAGATTTTGTGTCCGTGTCAGTGTCATTTCGACACTGGTGCAACCACCATATTGAAGAGTCCGAGTATCATAGATTACTTCGACGAAATCCTCGAGTGTGTGATTCAATCGCATTTCAATAAGAGCCTTGTGGGTATAGAAAACATTTCTTTTGTCACTCTTTTTCTTTCTTTGATTAGTTTAATTTTTACCCATTTTCGTGTTAGGTCCATATGGAGAAACAAAGTGGCAGTGCATCCATCAAACATGGAGGGCAAACAACTATCTTAAAGGTAAGCTTGTGCTATAGAAAAAGTATGCTTATATGATTCCATTGGATTAAACTTCTAATATAGCTTACCTACAAATGAAGCCTAATGATGTCGTGGAGGTGGGGGCAAGAGTTTATATACTGGATTCAGTTGCTGAAACAAGGATTTCCAAGAGGTTTGAAACTATACCAAGTGGGACTTTATATCCTAACGCTGACGAGATCGTTGCTACTTGGCTGCATGGCACTGGTTTTATGTCTTATGATTCGTAGACTTTAGCTTAAGCAGTATGTTTTTTGGGTGTCTGGTTGTTTTCCTGCTATTGTATTTGTTGACATGACAATATTGAGTGGTATTATAATCTTATCATCCGCATTATTCAGCATGGCCCCTTTGTGGTTATTTCTTTTTGTGGGCTAGGAGATTCGATTAAAGTATGTGGAAACATCTACAGGTATTAGGTATATGGATAAGGTTTTTTTGCTAAATGCTTTATGATGGAAGCTTGGGAGTGTCAAGACATTGCCGCTTGGGAATTTATGGATATGATCAGAAATTTTTCTTGTAGGGGTGGGGATCAATTTGAAACAAATGCAACGTTATTTGGAGTTACAAGCACCTTCGATGAGGAGCTTTACACTGTGAAGCTCGAGAAGGGTCCTCAAATGAGAGAGTTGGAGAAGCAAGCTATGAGAATAGCTAGAGAAGTTGAGGGTGAGGACACCAAGGACATTCATTTATCAGAGGTAATTAACTGAATTCCATCTTCGCTTTGCCTATTATTCTTTTTCTTCATTTTGATTTCATCTTTATTCATTGGCTTACTACTATTTATAGTTACTGATCTTTTGTAGGTCTGAAACAGGGAAGACGAATCCACCTAGATGAATATTTTGACATTGATGAAGAAACAAGATTCTCATGTATTTACAGAGGCATTACAGTTGATGACAGTGGATATGATGAAACTGAGGACATAATGTTGGATTCACGCAATAGTGATACCTTTGGAGATACATTCAACGGAGATCAAACTTTGTCAACTTCTTATGCAGTAAGCCTTACTTTTATCTTCTTGTTTCTTACACTTTCCCATGTTCCTTAATTTTGGATCAAAGTCGTGTTAATCAAACCATTTGTCCTTTCAAGGAAATGAGATCAAGGGTTTTGGTTTCTTTCCTTTCATCTTGTCTGTTTATTGTTCACAAGGCAGAAAGGAACAAGACATTCAGTACCAATCTCCTTTTACTTGTTCTTTAATGCGCAAGTACTCATTAGTTCTCTTATTACTCACTCTCTGTACATGTTACTGACTGTTATTGGTCTATCTTTTGATTTTTGTAACTGGCACTCATAAGAATTTTGTGGGGTAAGTCAAATGTGTTTTGAGTATTATGTTGGATACATTGAGAAATTCTTCAGTTCTTTTAATTGAAATAGCTCTTGGATGTGGCATGAGTGTTTCAGATGTACATCATTGGAAATTTTAAATTTTACTTATCTTGATATAGAATAAAATAATCAAGAGGTGGTGCATGTTTTGCTAAGAGCTATATAAGATATGATGTGGAGTTCAGATATCCTAAAAGCTAGGAGTTGTTGGTGGTTCTCTTTTATACTAAAAAAACAGGAAACATTATTTTCTCCTTAATTCAAGTTTATGTATTTCCTATGCCCCAAAATTATTATTTCTTGATGGCGTCGCCTTTATGAAACCAATCTCGGAATTTTTTTAAATGAGAGAGAAAGTAAGGGATTCAATATTAATAATATGCATGAAATGCCAATGTGTAAACGTACCTGAGAAAACACTCAGTTGTATGTTACCGGCTGTGCATCATAAAGGCAATACCTCCGAGGGAACTTTGATAACGACCTACATTTTCTGAGTATATAAAAGTTGATTCTTTTAAAAGTTTGCTTACTGTCCCCTTATTTTGTTGTTCTTGTATAAGAGTCACAATTCACATAGTTTGTTATTTGACATTTTCTCTATATTTGTTTATATTAAATATTCATTTTCTAGTATATTTCAGCCATTGTAGTACTCTGGAATAATTGCATGTTTGCCTGTACAGGATGTGATAGACTGTTCTCAATCCAGTGTATTTGTTGATTCAGATCGATCAGGTTCTTATGAACAGGTTAGACAACTGGCATCTGAATTTTCTTCTAGAAGTATGTTTCCTTCAAACAGCGAAAGCAGGTTGATATGTTTCCACACAGACCTTGCAATCTTGTACTTAAAAGATTATGGTGCTTGATTAATGGAAATTTTGCGTAGTGAATATCTTCCAATTGTATTGTACAGTATTTGATACTCTTAGCAATTGTTTTCTATTCTATTCTTGGTCCTCAAATACCATTAAAGATGGCTCTGATTGAGGAGTACTATCTCCTGTTTTAACAACTTATGCTCCTTCGTAGTCAAACAATCATGAAAAAACTAGTTCGAAAGGTGAAATTTCAGAAGCTGCACTATCGATCAAAGGAGAGGTGCAAACTTTAAATTCTCATGGCCGCCCTGGCAGTTCGATATCATCAGCTTTTGACTGCGTAGGTATTCCCTCAGTTCCTAATGGTCGTGGTTTATCACCAAGCTCATCGATGGGTTCATTATCATCACAGAAATCAACGTTTAACCCCTATGCTAAGATGTGTTCTATTTTATTATTGTACTCTGCCTATTAGTGAGGTGAATACGAGGCAGACATATTATTAAATCCCTCCTTTTCTCTTTTGGCCTAATCATATGATTGTTTCTATTAATACCTAAACCCCTCTTACTGTGGTGATTAAGACTATATAGAAAAGAATTGCCTGACATTCATATAATTATAAAATATCTCATTGAAAAGATCAAATCGATAAACCTTAGTAGTCATATAATGAAAACAAAGGAAGTAATGCACAGTAGGATGTTTGGGTTTTGGCCTATATATGCCAAGACAGCTGCCTTGTACAATCCTAACGCATGTAGTTGCCTTTGTTTACTTCTGCCTTTTGTTTTTTCAATTGTGATTACAGGATTTTAAACTAAACCCCAATGCTAAGAGCTTCAAACCTGTTAGGCCACCATCTCCTGTCTCTGATGGTTCCTTCTATGTTCTACGTAATGTTTTTGCTTTATCGCATTTGCATGGCATGCCAATGGGATACGGGGTAAATGTTATATGCAACTCATGTGCCTTTTGTTATTTTGAATTTGCTTTTTTTATTAATTCCTTTGTTTGGTTCAGTAGTTAATTTGCATGCCTCAAATGCTCATGAATGTGATTTTATTTGATAATGTTAGCAGTAAGGTGGTTTCTTTATGTGTCAGCTACTTTGCTTAACTTTGTCTTTCAGAAAAAAGTTGCGGAGTTGGAACTAATATCTATTGTTTTTTTCTTCTATTATAGTCAAATTTTGTCCTGCATTTCCGATTTTAATCATCTTTGGATTAGTAGCTGTATAATATGTGTCCAACCTTGGCTATTTGATTTCTTGGCTATTTAAATCATATTGTCATTCTTGGCATGCTTTAATTCGATATTATACTCTTGTTTTATTCTGGCATTATGAATCACTCTTTTTGCTTGAAAAAGCTTGTGTTAGAAGGCTCATTTGAGGTTTTGGCTTAGGAGGTTCCCCGTTCCTGATCCCTGTGGTAAAAAATTTCACTTTCAGTTGAAACCCACATATATGGTTATCCTGCAATATAGAACCCCATGGACCTTCATATATCCTTTTGCTTAATAATACATCCCAAAAAGGAAAAATATAAAAGGATTAACACTGTCTGGTTTTATCTAATGTCAAGGGCAAAGAAAAGCATTTTCGTATTTTATTCTTAACAATTGGTTAAGTTTACGTTATTTATAGAACAAGTGTTGAAAGCTATGTGGATCCCTTTTGTCCAAACCTTATTAGATTTAGATCTGCATCTTCTAAGGGACAGAGAGCCATTAAATCCTTTTACTTCTTCCCCCTCATATCCTACTTTGTTTTCTTTGCCTCTTCATCCATTACGGATAGCTGCTTCTTCCTTTCCAGTGCTTTGTGCAATTGGCATGCCCAGTTGGACAATACAGAAACATATCTGCAATTGTCCCACACAACATACACGGGTATGTCTATATATGTATTATATGCCATGTTGAAAATTAAGCAGGAAGTAAAGTAATTTTCCTGTTGTTGTCCATTTATTTGGTGCATTGTCTGGTTGACAAGAACATGTATGGTTACTCTTTCAACCGATGGCAAGTGGCAAAAATAATTTTACTTTTCAACCTGGAAGATTTACTTTGGTGTTGCTTGAGCAGTTTTTTGTTGCTATCAGTAAAACTGTAGATTTCTTTAAATACTATGAGTTCTGCTACGAAGATTAATGTTTGCTTCTTTTTGTGAAGTGGACATTTATTAAATTCATGACACAGATTATCTCACATAATAAATCTTAGATTGGCTTTGTCTGATTCATAATGCATTTTGCAGATTGGACCCTCATTTACTGGCACCAACATGTTATATATTTAATTTACAGGTTGCATCAATGCAAACTCCGCAAGCATATTTCCATGCAGGTGGACCTCAGAAAAGCTTTTTGACTAATTTGAATTTTCTTGTGCAATTTGCATATATGTGTAACTGCAGTATGTACAACAGGTGCTTCTTGGCCACCCTAGGCAAGTCATGTACTTCCCACCTGTAAGTGATGAATGTTTCTTCTCTTCGCATGACATTTTTTAATTGCTTATAAATGATTTTGACGTGCAATGTGGGAACTTTGCAATCATTGAATCTCATAACATGCTAAAATGAATATAATCTTAGCTCATCAACACATAATAAGTTAACATTAGGCTTCATCTGTTCTTATAAGATTTAGGGCTCTTAAAGTTTGAATTTTTTTTATCTAGTGTCTGGGAATTGTTTTGGACGATTAATCCTTTTGGCTGTGCTTTTTCCTATTGAGGAAGCTGCTTTCAAGAACTGTATAATCATGGATTCTCTAAAGCTGTAAGGTAATCTTAATAACTTTACTTTCTTTTAATTTTTGTTCTTAAATTTTTTTCAATTAATGTTTTGTTGTGTTTTTTTTATTGAGGAACCACTTTAAAAGAAACCAGATAGTCATGAATTATTAAATGTTGTGTTTTTCGCCTTAAAGGTAATCTTAATAACTTTACTCTTTTATATTTGGGAAATTGTAAAAAATGTAGGGTTTGTGAAACTTATTTACAAAAATACCCTTTAACTGATTCTTTTCATTGTATAACCATTTTTAACTTTCAATTTTCTCTCTATACGTTCTATAAATACACTGTTTTATCAAGTTT
>CATIWQ010563191.1:0-12195 GCA_949673415.1 Euphorbia schlechtendalii | reverse complement strand
TGGTGAGATGTGAACTCTGTGATATTGTCAGATCTCAAAGTCTCGATAAGACTGTCACTTAGATTTTTCACCTCTGCTTGAATCATGAGAAAGATTATCACTTTTGCATAGAAAATATATGTTGCAACATCTGTTTAAATCTTCAATCAACAACAGGAAGCAAGTGCTTCCATTGATTTAGGATGTTCTCAAAGGACACACACATGTGAATATGTTTTCAATTTCAATGTCAATAATTAGTTGTTAAGTGTGAACAAGTTGATTAGTCATTTTTTGAATAGTTGGAAAAAATTTCAACATGTGTTAATTCACATTGATGTTGACATTTTTAGTGTGAAACTATAATAATTACTATTCAAATGGAGGCTAAAATTTCATATATAAATAGCCATGAGATTATGGCATTAAGATCATCCCATTTTTGTGAGAGTAATTATATATACATCTTGTATATATATTTGTGAGAGTAAGTTTGAGGTGTATTTGGATTTTGGGTTTTGAGAGTTTTTTCTCCATTTCTTTTGTATTTTTATTTCTCGATTAATTAGTGGAATATTTTGTTGTCGTTATATTCTTTCAAATAAATATTTGGTTCTGCTGCCGGGGTTATTTCCCTAACACGTGTTATTCATCAGCTGTCCTCTTTAGCCGTTCTAATCATTTATATTATAAGAGAATTGTATGGAGAAAATCTTATCAATAAAATATACGAATTACTCTTCTCTCTTTCTCTCTATTCTCAGCTCTCCCTTCTCTTTTCTTCTCTCCCTAATGTTCTCCTGCTCTTCTTAAATATGTCATATTCCTCTTCTTCTTCTCAACTTCTTTCTATCACCGGACATTTCAAGTTCAAATTGTGAGAATGAATGGAAAAATTAACAGTAACATATGTAAGGTATCATAGTATGAAGTTTTAGAGAAGCCAGTTCCAAGATCCATGTGCATACAGTAAAATCCTTGTCATTCGGAAGATATACGAAGGCTAAGAAACAGTGCCTAAGAGTTCTAAAAGCAACAAAATTAAAGGCATTCAGCATGGAATACACCGAAACAGCAAATAGTGATGCAGGAAGTATGTCAATACTCAATGCTCACTAATTGAAGCTAAATTGTTCTTAGTTTGAGCGAAATGGAAATGATATGGGAGCAAATACAAAAACATATCTAAAAACTTTGCATTCCACTTTTCTATGAATGAAAAAAATTAGCAAACCACATATCCAAGTTTCACAAATACAATAAAGTGCTCCCCAATAAACGTTATTGGATATCACAATTTGCATGCTTCAATATATTCAAATCCATGGGCATGAAGAGGACTAACCCATTTCACAAATAAAAACGAACAATTCTTGTAGCCCGTGATAGAAAAATTAATTCATGCGAAAAACCAAGCCACAAACCTTAAGCTTAACTGATCCGAGAAATCCTGCTTTCACCTTCACAGGCAATTGTAATGAATTAAGCGCCTCTGGCTTCAGTTGCATATTCGTTAGCTCTACATCACCTTCAAAACCAGAATGCACAAATAAAGGTAAAAACTTACTCTTGACTTTAAAAGTTATTCATTTGATGAAAATGCAGTCAATTTCTTAGAAACAACGTGTTACTAGATCAAGAACATTTCGAGCAATGCACACTTCTTTCTGCTTAATACACAAATTACTCAATTTATATTCTAAAATATGGTGAAAAAGATCAAATATAACTTGATGAATTGAATGAATGAATGAAAGAAAACATTCATAACATCAAGTAGGATATTCAATAACTGGTAATATGCTTTTTTTGACTTACAGCTATTATCAAAGCTATTGTTAAGACACAAACTATTAAAAGAAAAGGGATGCAGTAGGGTCAACCTCAATTGTTGCTGCATGCGTAGCCAAATTAACTTTGCTCGTGCATATTTATTCTTATTTTGACCTCACATAATTTCAATCATTTCATGAACAGATATGCATGACCCCCTTAGCGACTAACATTAAGTATTAACAACTGAAATTAATAGTATAGTTTGTTTCTCTTACAGTTGTACCATGGGAAAATATTAGAATTGGCTAATCATCAAACAAGTTCAAGTTCAACAAATCATAGACAGATCAATGTGGTCAAAATAAGGTCCTTGGGCCCATTGTTTCCAGGAATCAGCATTGTAATGCATGAGAAGGAGGTGAAACTTAATCTATAATCTAGTGAATTCAACAAATGAGTAAATAAAACACTAAGAACATAAGTCTTTTGCATTTCTATTACATAGGTTCTATATAACGCTGATACTGAGCCAAAAAAAAGGAATTGTGTCTGGTTTTGCTTAAAAGATTTTGTAAAATACTAAAGGTACACCAAAAAAAAACAACAGGGTTACAAAATATTGTTTATACACACATATATATAACAAGTAAACTGAAGCAAGACTAAAATCAGTACATCAACCTTTCGTATTTTAAAGAAAAACAACCGATCACCTAAAAAAAATTGGAATGTGGACTGTAGAGAATCCTAGTTAAAACCTGTGTAACCTAGACTCGGGTTCGAGTATCAGATACGGCTGCGGATCCGAGTGTCCGGTATGGCATTTTTAAAATTATAAGATACGACACCGTCCTAGTATTGGATACGGGTACGGGAAAATAAAAAAAAAGTAAAATTTTCAATAAAATGTAAACGACCAATTTTAATTACATAGAGAAGAAGAGATGGGAAAAAAATTACATAAATCACTAGATATATATGAATGAGTCACGTGTGCAGAGGGAGAGGAAGAGTTAGAGCATATGAAAAGTTAAAGTAATGTATTGAAAATGAAAAAGAAAATTGTTGGGTAAAGATAAGAATATTTTCATTTGGGGACATTATCATTAGAATAAAAAAGTAAACTACTGGATTAAAGTGTTTTGAGTTTATCAAAACAACTTCAATTACATAGCTGTTGAGTTTTTGTTTTTACTTTAATATGCCATAGTAAATGACTAACACTGCGACTGTTCATCTTCTCCCTCAGCTGTTGATGTCAAAACACAGTTCACCATAATAAAGTTGCCGTACCCATCTGCACTCCGGCATGCCAAACACGTATCTGGCACCGGTATCCGTACCGGACACCGGTGAGCCGCCGGAAATTAGAAGTCCAAGTAACATAGGTTAAAACAGAAAAGCATGGAGAGAGAGAGAGAGAGAGTATATTTCTACTTCTCATTTTACAACATCACAACATTTAGTGCAACAATGGCAACATGCAGCTCAATTTACTTCAAGGATGAAAAATGGCCCTTCAAAGAAACAGATAAATCATAAATCCCTTTTTATTAAAACTATATAGAGAAAAAGTAAGGGTTGTATACAGAGTACAAAAATAGGCACCTTTTTCAATGTTATTGTTTAACTTGGTTCCCAGATCATACTAATAACTCAAAAAAAATTAAAAAAAAAAAAAGAACCACATTCGCTATTCCATACTGAATGAAGAAGCCAAAAAATGGCAGAAGGTAACAAGAAACTACTCCTGCTGAAGCCCAAAATGATATCCTAAAACAAGACTTCCCACTATTTTACCAAGCAAATTAGTTTTCTGCTTGGAAGGATATTTTTTTCATAAGGTTCATTGGCTTCATTCTTTTTGTTTTATTGCAGATTATGGTCTATGTCATAGAATATACTTTTCCTTGATGAAGTAAATTTGTAAATTCACCCAATCCAACAACACGATTCTAGATTTATTTCTTTCCTCGATCTAAAACTCACTTCAAATTAACAAAATTAGATTTCCTTGCATGTTGAAAGGTAGCAGTCATCAACTCTCTGTGGCAGTAACACGATCAACTTAACAAAAATCGTGCCAGTTTGATAAATAATATCCAAAACTAACTATTCCTCACAGCTTTAATTTTAACTGTCAGAATAGAAAGAACCAAATGGCAATGCATGGGGATACTGCATCGTAGTTTATTCATAACATTCAAGCTCACTCCTAGAAGAACAAGAATTAAATTGTCACTCAACAAACGCATACATTAAGTAAACAAATAGCAAATCCTAATATACAATAACGCATACTCATAAGCCAAACCACAGCAAATTCAAGTGGAATATATATCATATTTCAGATAAACGAACGAATTCTCTGAGGCATACGCATACGCATTCGTAGAGGATGGCTGGAAAATAATGGACCAAATTATCTCTGAGGCAGCTGAGGTTTCAAACGAATTCTCCTCTGCCGAGTGCATTATGTATCTTGATTTGATGGGCATCCCTCCGGCTATGTTGTGCGAACCATTAATAAGGAAGTTAGCCTCTAGTTTCGGTCGAGTCATCACAATTGATAGTGATTTTAACGCTCCAAACCGTGTGGATATGACCTCTTGCCTTGTTTCGGTGCCGGTGAAAGAAACTCAAATTGAGTGTCGGTTCTCGAGTCTTGATAATCGAGGCAATACTTCGTCATGGAGTTGGATGTAGTCATTACGATGGAAGCACATCAGAATCATCTAGTGAGAATGGGCAATATCCATCTTCCGAAATGACTAATTCTGTGTCAGAATCTTGTGTTGGTTCGGGTCAGGAATATGATTCTTCCAGGCAGAAATTATCGACTTCCAGTGGAGGCAGGCTCTGGGGTGGCAGTGGGGATTCCAGGCTCGCAGTGATGGGAAACAGATTGCCCATCTTACGGCAGCAGGCTCGGTTTCCGTGGTTAACTTAAGGACTATTTCTCGGGGCAGTGGATTGCAGGCTATTCGGGACAGCGAGCGGCAGGCTGTTTGTGACGGGTTGCAGACTGCTCCAGGATTAGCAGGAATGGGCAGTTAGTCGGGTGTGGCAGCAGGGTCTGTTTTAGCGAACTATGGACAACAGGTTGGTTTAATGGCAGATGAGTCTGAGGCTCCGGGATTGGAACAGCAGGTTGTTCGTGGTAGTGGCCTAAACAGTAGCCACGTGTGTGTTTCGGTGGAGGATGGAATACAGGAGAGTGGTTTTGTAATGAGCTCGTCAGGACCAGATATTTCTAATTTGAATAGGGTGATCATTAGAGCAAGTGGAACCACTGGGAATCTAAACGAAGATATGCTAACCTTCAATGTGGGTAAGGAGATCGGTATTTTTGATAGACAACATGTTGATGTCATTGTCCAAGCATTGGAGGATCGACGCGGCTGTTGAGCATTGTTGTGGGAATTCAAGGTTTTTGCTATATTTTTATGTCAGTTAATTTCTTGTGTTGGAATTGTCGAAGAGGAGTGGCAAATGGTGCGAAGCAATCTTTGGTTCGCAATTTGATATGGAGATGGAGCTTGGATTTTTTCTGCTTAATCGAAACAAAAGTGGCGGTAGCTTCAGACCAAATGATGCGTAGATATTGGGGGCACAATGATTTCGGAACTAGCTTTGTTCCGGCAAACGGTCGATCGGGTGGTATTCTTATCTCATGGAATACTATGCTATTGCAAGGTAATGTTGTTCACAGCTCTTCTCTTTGGATTCTTGTACATTTTAATTCACACCATATGGACTTCCATGTTTTGTGTGTTTACGGCCACCTTTATTATAATGATCGCCTACAACTTTGGGTGGAATTGAAATCGGCAATCTCGGGGCTTAGTAATGTAATTATTTGTGAAGATTTTAATGAAGTGCTTCATAGTTCCAAACGTTTTGGTGGGGGAGTTTCTGACTCGATGATTGAATTTAATAACTTTGTTGAGGAAAGCGGGCTTTATGATATTCCCCTTAGTGGTAGAGGCTACACGTGGTCGAATAAACTATCTTTTTCTCGGATTGATCGGGCTATGATGACATGTGATTTACTTGATTTGTGACCTTCGATGAATTTGTCAACGGTGGACTCTACGCTGTCGAATCATTTTCCCATTATTTTCTTGTCTCATATTGTGGAGCCATAGGAGGCTAAGCCATTTCGATCCCTTAATTGTTGGTGAGATAACTCGGAGTTTTTGCCATTTATCACAGGGAAGTGGGCTAGAATTTGTAATAAATGGCCATGGTGTGATGTGGATTTTAAATTAAGGAAATTATGGGACTTTATTAGGCCGTGGCATGTTGAAAAATTTAGGAAGCTAGAAGCGTCAATTAAGCTGCTGGAGGCGAGGGTGCTGGCACTCACCTCAAGCTCGGTTAGTAGACCCATTGAGGGAGCGTCAGATTCGGAATTGTATCTCGCAAGGGTTGATTTAGCTTCCAAGAGGCAAAGCTTGGAGAAAATTAGACATCAATAATCAAGGGTGACATGGGTGCTTTTAGGTGAAGACAATACGAAATTCTATCATCGTGTGGCATCGGCTAGATCACGTAGCAATCGCATTAGCCAACTTGAGGTAGATGGTGTGATGGTAAGAGATCATAATGTTATTACCTTGTCTATTAGGAGCTACTATTCGGCATTGTTCAGTCGAACAGCAGCAGTGCCTTTTACGTTACGTGATCTAAATTTCAAGGAGCTATCCGTCGAATTAAATGAGGGGCTGGTTAGACCGTTTGGTGAGGCTGAAATTTGGGCAGTCATGTGCTCTTGTAACGAGGGGAAAGCGCTTGGTTCGGATGGCTTTAACTTCTTTTTTTACAAGAGGTTTTGGAATGTGTTGAAGCCGAGCGTTATGGAAATTTTTTATAACCTCTTTGCTTTTGGGAAACTACCTACGTCGATCAAAAAATCATACACGATTCTTGTCCCAAAAATCCCGAGTTCTTCGGCTCTTGCTAATTATCGGTCAATCTCCCTCGTACATGGGGTTTACAAATTAATTTCCAAGGTCCTTGCTGCCCGTTTACAGCCGTGCCTCCCGAAATTGATTTCGAAAAAATCAATTCGCATTTGTGAAAGGTAGAAGCATCCATGAATGCTCATTTATTGCATCGGAGGTTCTCCACTCTATTAGATCTTGTCGACGCTCTTGTTTGGCGCTCAAACTAGACTTCAAGAAGGCTTTCGATAGTATCTCATGGGATTTTATTGATGAGGTTTTAAGCAGGATGGGTTTTGACGATAGATGGATCAAATGGTTGTCATGTTGTAGGGAGAATTCGTCTACTTCTATTTTGATTAACGGCATACCAAGTGCCCCCATTAGTCTACATCGAGGAATAAAACAAGGAGATCCAATGTCCCCGTTCATCTTTGTGCTAGCCGTAGAGGGATTAAAGCAATTGTTCGATGCTTGTATTAGAAAAGGTTTGCTTCCAGGCTTTCAAATTGATGGAGCCTCTAGTGACATATCTATTCTCCAATTTGCGGACGATACTCTTTGTTTTTTCCCAGCCGATGAATCTCTAATACCTGTTGTTGTGAGGATTCTTCGTTGTTTCGAATTAATTTCGGGTTTGAGTACCAATTTTCATAAAAGCTCTTTGTTGGGTGTGAATACGGATGATGCGCTTGTTGCTAGGTGTGCTGATTTTTTGGGATGCAAGAAGGAGAATTTTCCGATTGTTTATTTGGGTGTCCCCTTGAGCTATAAACAAATCCCCCTATCATGTTGGAACTCTTTAATTGCTAAATTCCATGGTAGACTACGAGGGTGGAAGGGGCAATGCTTGTCGTGTGGTGGGAGAGTTGTCCTTATTAAATCGGTTCTTGTGGCTCTTCCTATTTATCTACTCTCGATCTATAAACTTCCCTCGTCGGTGAATGTCAAACTTATTCGTTTATTGAGGAATTTTCTTTGGAAAGGGGAAGCATCGAAGAGAGGGATAAGCAAAGTGAAATGGTCTACGATCGCCTTACCGAAAAAGAAGGAGACCTTTATATAAGGGATTTCAATGTGGTGAATTGTAGCCTTCTATTAAAGTGGCTTTGGAAATTACGTACCGAGGATCACGAGGGGCTTTGGTATGAGATTTGTGGAAATCGTTATGATATTAATTCGTGGTCATCTGTGGATAAATTGAATGGTCTTCGTTCTTCACATATTTGGAAAGGAATTTATTCGTGTTGTGTCTCTAATACGGAGTCGTGGACCATTTTCAAATCGAATATTAAAGTGGTGATTGGGAGTGGAAGAGGAAGCTCATTTTGGCATGACAATTGGACTTCCAACGTTCCTTTAGCACTACTTTTTGAAGATTTATTTTCTGTATGCAATCAGAAACATTGTGATGTGCAAGAGGGCTGCTTGTTGATCTTTGGTGCGTCTGCGTTCACAAGGCCCTTTTAGAAACGTAATTTAAGGATGTCAAGCCGCAATCGATGTCCTCAATTACGGGAGTGGATTACGCTATCGAAGCCGGAGCTAGTATCACAGTCGAGCCTGTTGCAGCAAGGGCTGCTATCCCGCCACTGCCGGGGACAGTCTGCAGCAGGGGCTGCTGTCCACCACTGTCAGGGACAGTCTGCAGCATGGGCTGCTGTCCGCCACTGTCGGGGACAGGATGCAGGGGCTGCTGTCCGCCACTGCCGAGGACAGGCTGCAGTGGATTGGTGGAGGGGCGGTTGTTTTCTCGTCAGCCGGATTTTGTTCTAGCTTCTTCAAATCGAGGTTAAGGTCTTGACATATTAATTTTGACATCATTTGAGAGTCGAGTCTCGCCCCAAGAATTAAATTCTTTGGATGGCTTGTGTTTCATGAACGTCTACCGTGTAAAGAATTCCTACATCGGAGAAGATGCATTGATAATGCAAAGTGCCCTTTTTACGAGGAGATTGAAACAATGGAGCATGCTCTATTCCACTGTTCGAAAGCTCGAAACGTTTGGTGTAATTTATTCCGAGCTCTTGGGATTATGGTAGTCATACCAGGAAAAGCTTACGACTTCTTATTATGTTAGCGCACTATTTTTCGCATGGGATTGTGTAGAGACTTTGCTAAAGCGTTGTGGTTTCTTGTTGCTTGGAACATTTGAAGAAGAAGAAACAAGGCAATTTTTTAGGATAACCCAAGGGAAGAGGACTTAATTCTAGCAAGCTTACATCATTGTCTTTTTTTTCTTTTCTTGTAATAGGATTACGCTTCCGTTTGGTATGAATGATTTTTTCATTTAACCAAACATTTTACTCGATTGTAATTGACATTGTTCTCTTTGAGAACGCTTTTTAATTTAATGAAAAGGGAGCGGGTGTTTTGTAGGTAAACGTTTCACATCAACCTAATTGGTACGACTCAAAACTTTCACCCATTCCATTATTTTTTTCGAACTCCAAAGATTTTTCAAAAAAAAAAAAAGATAAACGAACGACATAGTTGATCATCGGGTAGCGCAATTCCAATGACATGCTATAAAAAAGACAAGATAATAATGATATAGCACAAACCTTGCCAAACACTAATTTTGAGAGCTTCTTTACTGAGGCCTGTGACATAATTCCCGAGGTACCTCTGCAGCAGAAATGCGACCTGATCCTCCAGCATCGTGCCGACAAATCTTTCTAAATCGATTGTAAAATCAAGAAACAAATGGCAGTAGGATCACTCTCCGAGGAAACCACTAGAATAGCAGCAAACGAACGAGATTCAAGCGAAATGTAGAAGAGGAGAAGAACTAGATTTCTCTCACAATTTCGTAATTAAAATTTATAGGATAGAAATCGCGGGCCCGTTCGCTTTCTCCATTTTGCGTTCCTTTTTCTGATGGTAGGACTTCACAAGATCAAAATGGGGCACTCGTCTTCTGCGTGTTCTCTACTCTCGTACAACGGTACAATTTTATTTTATTGTTAAATATATTTTTGACATTTTGGGGATAATTAGAGTTAAGCCTTTTAGGGCAAGCATAGAGTTCATGCCATCCTAAATTCCCCGGTGATTCTGTATTTTTTTTTTCACAGTATATTAATTTTTATTATTGATCCATATTACATATTCATGTATATATTTTCAGAAACTTTTTCATCATTATTAAAGCTCAATTATTTTCGTGCAATATTCACATAAATTTAACTAAATAAACGTATCTCTGATATAAAATGCATCAATTTCATATATCGTCGGTAAAATATGTAAAATAATTACATTGAATTGGCATGATAAAAGTAAACTATAATGAAGTTGGTGCTCATATATTTTACTATTACCGAAAATGATGCGGCATATACTTATAATAAAATATTTATACGTGATTTTTTATATTCATCTTTCTCTTATATTTTGTCATTTTACAATAATGTAAAAAGAATTGAGCAAAAAAATATAATGTTCTTCGCAAGACTTTACAAATGTCACTAGTGTTGCTCAAAAGCTAGTGTTATAATAAAAATATTCATGGAACAAATATTGGATAACAAAGAAAGAGTGGGTGATAATTAGAAAAAATGAAAATATATTGAAATGCATAAGGTAATAAGTCTCGTTTTTAACTTTTTAATAATATATCATATATGTATTGTAATAATGGAAATATTGTTATTTGACATGTAAAGTACAAAATGATATAATATTATTACCAAATAAATTATCATATTAATAAAAAGAATAGGTGGGCCATGGTTTTTTTAGATAAGAAAATAATTAAATTTAATTATTTTTTACAGAATAGTTTTTATTAAGATAAGAATACACTTTTTGCAGAAATAATTTGAAAAGGGAAAAAAAGCCGACTAATTTTTTAGCACGTGCGAGTTAATTATAGAAAATTTAGGTCATGTTCTTTTCATTTATAATTTAATTAAGTTAAGTTCAGTTCAGTTCAGTTAAATTCAGCTATGTGTAGTTATAAATTTACATAAAAAATAAATTCAGTTAAGTTAAGTTTAATTAAGTTCAGTTTAGTTCAATTTAACTTTCACAAGTTGAAGAGAACAAGTACTTAGTGAATAGATACGTGAAAATACTTTCAATATATGTTTTGATTATTTTGCAACTGATCTAAACATAGATTGACCTAATCGACTCAATTGAACCTAACAAATACATTATATCAACTTACATTAATGTAAACACTTATTAATCATGTAAATAATTATTATGATGACAATAAAATTAATAAAATATTTAATATAAAATGATAATAAATTAGTAATACTAATGATAGTTACTAAGTACAATACATATAAATAATTATAATTCGTAATAAAGATTATGAATAATAATATGTATATTATTATTAACTTTAATTTTGATGTGATTAGAGTATTCATTGCTACAGTATTTGTTGTTATTGGTTGTAAATTTATAATAATTGTTTGATTACATATAATAGCAATTGTCTTTTATAAAAATAAAATTGTGTATATGCTTTTTTACATTAAAATACAAAGAAAAACTCCACCTCAGTTGTGAGTTCAGTCTTAACACTTAACTAAAATATTGATTACTAATTGACAGTTACTACTAATTTTAGCTGTTTCAAAAATAAACATTACCACAATGATGAATAAACCAAACAATCATATAAATTTTTTTCAATTAGTGCAACATGACTGATTACTTATGTATCACAGTTTGGATTATATTCCAATAATCACATTTCTAAATAAATTACATAGTTTTTATATTTTATTCCAAGCAAACCCAACAACTATGTAAGGTGAAACAAACTCAATTCAAATTCCCAACAAAAGGTACATATTCCAGAGTGGAGGTGAAAAATTAAGATTCGAAACATAGCATCTTCAAAATCCATATTTATTAAAAGATAAATCAATTCAAATTGATGAAATTATAATTTGAAGAGGTTCACATGTAAAAATAAGTCGCTGTTTAGTTTAATTTAATTTTATCTCTTGAACTACATAGATATCCTCTAATCGAATTTAAAGATACTATCTAGCATTTCATTAGTCACTTGTGTTGGGTTTTATGATATAGGAAATCATGTAAAAGGGATTTTTAAATAAATGAATAAGGTACAATATATAAATGTCATCCAAACTTTTATCAAATTTATAAAAAAATTCCCCTCAAATTTCAATTTTACGTTATCATGTAAAAACTATGTTAAATTTCATTTTTTACACTCTGGATATATAATAGGTATATATCATGTATATAACAGATGTGTTAAAACAGTTTCAGTGAAGGAGGCTGCAAACAGTAATACACACACACACACACATATATATATACATATATGTGTGTGTGTGTGTGTGTGTGTGTATATGTATATGTATATGTATATATGTGTGTGTGTGTGTATATACACACACATACATACATACATACATATATATATACACATACATACATACATACATACATACATACATACATACATACATACATACATACATACATACATACATATATA
>CATIWQ010563161.1:0-16682 GCA_949673415.1 Euphorbia schlechtendalii | reverse complement strand
ATTAAATTATTTTGGACCCTAAAAAATATTATAAGCCTTTAAATATTTATTTAGGGACCCAAACATTATTTGTAACGAGGAGAACTCCCATTTGAAGTCGTCGGATGGTCGAAAATTGTGTGATTCGAGGATAAATATCCTGAAAAGCCGTCATCATTAAACGTGTAAGCTGGAACAAACTCCCGTGCTCACAAATAGGCAATCATTTCTTTCTTCAGTTACGATCATTATATGCTCCTTATGAGTTGACCTTTGGTTGATTTTGATCATTGGAATTGCTATAGTAGGGTGCCTAAATCCATTTCAAGTACAGCCCCCAAGATGTCAACTTGTTTCATATGACAAATTGGAGAAAATTATAATGTTAGTACATTTCATGGTGCATTTTTTACTTATTTAATTGAGTTTATTCGAAGGAAAAATTTTTGCCCCTTCAATCAAAAATTAAAACATAATGAAATAAATTTGACAATTTTGATAAAAATTCGGGGATGTCCAAAAGAACGCTCCGCTGTGCTAGGATGATTTTAATGGAGAAGAGAAGAGGTAGTGGGGACCTCACATTCTTAAATTCTTAACTTCCCTCCTTTTCTTCATTTTCTCAGAATGCGATCATGGAGGTCTCTTTATCTTTTTAACCTGTTTATTCTGATATGCATGACTAATGTATTAATTATGCATGTTTTTAGACTATGCTAATATTTTTTAATGCGACTCTTTTGTGCATGCATGTCATGATAGTCGCAAGAGTTTATCGCTTAGGGGACTCAAGTCTAGAGGGAGGTTGAGTAGGGGCAAGCCATTTATGAGCGGTGCTACTGAGAGGCTGAGGACCACTATCACACACTAGATGCTCGTTATTAGGAGATTGTTTGGTTCCCGAATACAATTATGACGGGACTGCCGTCATTGAGCCCATAGAGAATGAGATAGAGGATGTAGAAAATGCATAGGCAATACTTGTTTAGGATCTTCAACCTTCTTTTCTTTTAAGCTTTTAGAGACATTTATATTGTTCTTATTGTTGAAATTTGAAATTCTTGATTAGAAAACCTGACTTCGGCTACTATGAGCCGGGTCCTTTCTTGGTACAACCTTCCTTGTACGTGAATGTGAATGTTTGCTTGTTTTGAATTCTTATCTGTGTATGTTGGGGGTGAATGAATGTAATATGTGAATGTTTTTCTAAATGCATGTAGGTAGCTGCACTTTTAAGGCATTTCTTCTAGGTCATTGATGGTGACGCATAATGAGCGACTTAGAGCTTTCCTTCGCACTATTCGAAAGCCAGATTGGTTGAGACTCGAGAAATTTAGACTACGAGGCCTCCATTATCTTGCTTTTAGGCATGTGAATACGGTCTTTTTTTCTTGCTACTTTGAGGTTCCAGGATCAAGCTACTCATGTCTTCCCATTTGCTGACCTCAAGATTTACCCCTTGGTTAAGGAGTATCATGCTACGTTGGGAATTCGCTTTCCCGAAAGTCCATCTTCGATGTTCCCTGTGAGGCTTTCTTTTCCATTCTCTATTTCCAATTTAGACCCAAGGATAAGCTAGGAGGGATGTGGAACTTAGATTCCACCTAGCACTTTTTGTCTCATCCTTTCGACATTTGAGGTTTTTGAGTTGATGTTGTTCTTTGCTAGTGTGAGACTACGCTTAGCTTGCATCTTGTTTTGCCATCCATATTGGCCCTGCTTCTCATGTCAGAGTTCATTTTTTATGTAGGATTATCATGCCTTTTCTCTTGTTGTCTACCATTAATCCACTTTCCACTAGTCTTTCCCCTACGGCTTTAGCTTTGGTGGAGAGATTGGTTCACATGGATGCTGCCATGGTTAACCTAGACTTAGTGGGTAACCACATTTCTCTATTGGAGATATATCTACTTGACCATTCTTTTTGTGAATTCCATTTTCCCATTTGAATGACATGTTTTCAGGTATGGCATTTGGAGAAGCCTCGCTTGACTGCCAACCCTTGAGCAAAGCACGATATCTTCCTTCACATTATGTATTGGTTAATAGAGGCACTAATTGACCATGCGAACTTGTATGATGGAATTTTTAAAAACATAAAATTAACCATAAAAGATCTAAGAAGAATGGCATGATTGACATAATCTAAATTGAAGCATTCCATCAATGCTTATAGGTTTATAAAACTTTAATAAAAGAAATCTAACATCTAAGGTGTAGTTGATGCATGCCTTTCCCTTAGTGCAGTGCTCCCTTAGAATAGTCAGACAACACTACATTAGCACTGGTCTCAAAACCAGAATGGTCTCTTTGATTAGTCCACACAGACCCCAACTGACAAAAACCTCACATAGAGGAAAAATTCATTAGTTAACAAGCAGCTACTAGATAGCTCGTAGACTAACCCAAAAATATAACTAAGAAGGCTCTTTCAAAAATAGGAATAAGCCTTCTAAA
Source organism: Euphorbia schlechtendalii (assembly GCA_949673415.1). Classification (NCBI taxonomy): domain Eukaryota; kingdom Viridiplantae; phylum Streptophyta; class Magnoliopsida; order Malpighiales; family Euphorbiaceae; genus Euphorbia; species Euphorbia schlechtendalii. Next base: position 14,246 of record CATIWQ010563161.1, on the reverse strand, counting down.
GAACTCTTTGCAAAAGTGGAGAAACTCATGGAGGTTCTCGCAAAAACTCGCAAAGAAAAGAAGTCAAAACTCAAAAGGAAATGCTAAGCTGAAGTGAGGAGAAAGGAGGGGAGGAGGAGGCTATTTATAGCCTAAGGGGGAGAAAAATTTCTCCCCCAAAATTGATGTGGGATTGGTCTAAAGAACTAATCCCACATGGGCTTACAATCCCATGTAGGCTTCTACGTGAAGTTTCTCAAATAGTTGCTTGCCGCGCAAGGTAATCCTGCCGCATGGGCTTGCTTTGCTTGTGTAGGCTTTGTGAAAAACCTCTCAAGCCTGTTGCATCATGTGGGCTTACAAGATTTCTCACAAGTTCACTTACGGCAAGCCTCACCGACCTCCTCAAGCGCTGCTAGCGCTTGCGAGGCTAGCTTGTGTGATTTTTCACAAGCATTGACACATAGTGCTTGCAAGCTCACGAGAGTTTCTAGGGCTCATGCAAGCTTGCCTTATATACTCTCTTGAGATTTCTTGCAAGATCCACTCATGGAACACTGGTTCGGTTTTTCCCCTTTCTTCCTCGACATATTAGTATGACCAAATTTTGGTCCATCTAAATTGAGTTTTACTCTCCCTTTTATTCTCTAGGTATAGACCCCATATATAAGTTCTTTATTTAGTCCGATAATGACCCAATGTGTGTGACCTCATAAGATCTCAATGTACATAGCCGCTAGAGGTTAACCTCAACTTAGCTTCCCATTCAGGAACTTTAGGCTTAGTGTGTAGACCAATATGGAACCCGATAACTCTAGACAATCAAATGGACTTTCTAGCAAAGGTGTATGATCCCTCGATACTCAAAATGTCACATGTTTATGACTTGATCTGATTTTGCATTAGTAACAAGTACAACACACTCCTTCCACCATGTTAGAACCATCCAGTTTATTGAGCTTGGATTAAGTATTAGCTCATGTAATAGCCGTAGCTATCCTAGAATTAAACATCTTCAAGAAGAACACCACTCGATACAATGTATCGAGATTGACTAGAAACCAATTATATCAATCTCATACTCTTATTAGAGGTTTATAAGTGTGTCATTTCAACAGGATTCCTTAAGGTATATCTCCCATTATATCATTATATCAAGAGCGATGGATCCCATCTTTACTACTCGGCTTAAAAATGAGTGATCATCACTATACCAGTATTCACCCATATCATCTTGATCACCAAGGTATGAATAAGTATGAGTAAACATATAGCAACTCCTATACAATGTAATTAGTATCTCAGGTCTAAGGATACTGGTACTACTACTTCAATAAGACATGACACCAATGCATGGATATAGTTATTTCTAAGTGTCTGTCTTATAGCAGTCTCAAATATATTACTCGAATACATTCTTGTGTTAACTCAAGGTACAACCTTTAGCTCGTGAGATTAGTTGCTTGGATCAAATCCAAGGATTAAACCTACACATGCTAGTCTAACATTTTCATTGATGTCAAATCTCAACGAAACCATGACTAGGGATATTTAGATTATTTATAGTAACACTTGTGTACAGTTCTCACACCACATAGCTCCCACTATGTCCTCACACTTTCATACTATTAAATTATGATGAACTTTTTCTTATCAATGAACATATACATATATGTAATATCACATATATAATTCCAGTGAGATACAATATAAAAAAATGTTGATGTATCATAAATATACCTTATTATTGATAACAATAATCTGAAACTGTTTGTACATTATGAACAAACAAAAACATGTTACCCTAATTGCCACTAGGGAACACATCATGTTTAATAAAATCCCACTTGAACTTGAGTCAATTACCTATGAGCTTAATGCTATATACATTAACATGATGGTCATTCTTAACCTAAGTCAATGGCTTTATTAGCCCATCCCCTAGATTTTGATCCGTGGGGATGTATTATAAGCTTATATCATTTCTAGCTACTATCTTCTGAATAAGATGGTATTTTCTAAGTACATGTCTATTTCTTTGACGAGGTCATATTTCCTTTGCCTGAGTAATAGCCCCATTGTTATCACAATAGACACCTATTGGATTTACAATGATGGACACCATTCCAAGATCACCAATAAATCCCTTAAGCTAGAAAACTTGTTTAGCTCCTTCAGAAGTAGCTATATACTCTAACTTAGCGATTGAATCAAGAGTCGTATCTTGTTTGAAACTCTTCCAAACAACTGCCCCTCCACTTAACATACATAGATAACCTGACTAGGACTTGTAATCGTTCCTATTAAATTGAAAACTCGCTTCAGTGTATCCCTTCAAAAAGAGATTGTTGAACCTAAGTTAATAGTACATCATAGTATTGAGTAGTTTTGGAAATAGCAAACTCTCTAGGATAGTGAAATTAATTGAAAACTAAGTAGACTCTTAAGTAATAAAGCTAACTTGAGTTTATTCAAGGGAGAATAATTTAGTTTTGTTGGATCATTAATTAAGTTATGAATTAGAGTAGGAAAAGCTGAGTCTATGCTGAGTACTACATAGTTTAAGATTACTTCACTCAGCTTGTACTGAGTTATGCTTTTATTTAATTAAAACCATGTTCTGTTTGACACGTAGAGACTTCATGGCACATATGCTACAAATGTTGTCTTTGATGTAATGAAATATTCCTTTAGTGCTTTTCAGTATAAAAGGTGCTTAATTTAACGAAGAATCCTGAGGTCCTCACAACACCAAAAATATCAGTATGGTTTTCACAGATTCCTCGCTACAGTTCAAATAAAAGGAATTTCTATTATGCATTGCATCTCAAGTGTCTCTACGCGAATCTGCTTATGTCAGCAAGGTTATCCAATGGGAAGACTCCACGTTGCATTCTAGCACGCCTCTCTCAGAACTAGATTTCTTGAAGACAAACAAGAATTTGTTAATGGAATTTTATTACACCTCAGTGTTCAAATTCTATCTCTAAACTTTCTGCAATCTGTCTCCAATGGGAAGATTCGAAAGATTTGAAGAAATGAGAAGTTGAAGATCAGCAATGTCATAAAGTTTGCAATGACTACTTCTTAGAGCTTCAAATTATAAATAGAAGACTGGAGCAGACATTCAAACTTGGTGAGTCACCTTGAATTTCTTAAGAGCTAAAAAGCTATGCAAATTTCTCTAGCTTCTAAAGAAATTCCATCGCAAGCAATCAGAAAACATCAAAGTCTTATCTATTTGTAATAGAGAGAAATTATTTAGATTAACATTGTAAGGATTCAACATTTCTATAAGTTGAATTCAGTTCTCATTCTTATATTAATCTGAGTGTCAGTTTGGGAAGGGTACCCAAACTGAGTTAAGCAGAAGTTAGAAAGAAAGGTACTTTCTGTAATAGTGTCTACCCACTATAAACACTTCTTCGCCTATTGAAGGAATGACACACTAGTGGATTAAAGCTTGGACACAGTATCTGGGGATTGGATGTTGGCTAGGGACCGAACCAGGATAAATCTCAGGTGTTGACATTCTAACTTTGAGCATTTAGCTTGATCAGTGATCAACTCATTCATCTATCTCTCTCATTCATTATACTGCTTGTTATCCAATCTATGCTGAGTAAGTCTTACTCATCTAAAGATTGAAGATAATTCATTTTTATATCGCACTCAGTACGCATACTCAACACGCATATAAAAATCGAACTTGGCAATTAAACTTTAAAAAATTTAAAAGTGACCAAGATTAAGCATTCACCCCCCCCTCTGCTATTTTTAAGAGCTTGTTTATGAACTAACAAGTGGTATCAGAGTAGTTGCTCTAATTTTAGACTAATCATCTTTGAGTAAGATCCATATATGGCTTACAACAACTATAATCTAGTTCCAGTCAGGCAGTTCTCCTTAAAGAGGGAATGTCTGTTACTAAGCCACCTCTATTTGAAGGTAATCATTATACATTCTGGAAAAATCGAATGAAAAACTTCATCTAGACACAAAGCATGCAAGCCTGGCTCGCTATTAAGCTTGGTCCTAGAGTTCCCACAGTGGTGAGGAACGGTGTGCATATGCTAGTATTTCTAGAGGATTACGACAACGCTGACCTGAGGCTTCTCAAAGAGAATGCCGTGGTGATTAACTACTTACACTGTGCGTTAGATCTTACTAAGTTCAACAGGGTCTCAGATGTGAAACAGCATAGGAGATTTAGAAGAAGTTGGAGATTACCTATGAGGGGACCGACAACGTCAATGAGTCAAAGATCAATCTCATGCTGAGGGAGTATGAGATGTTCTCGATGGGTGCCAGTGAAGGTATTTAGAGCATGAATACCAGGTTCTTTAACATTATTAATGAATTGAAGAGATTTATTTGGAAAGGAGTTCACTTAGGAGGAGCTAGTCAAGAAGATTATCTGCACTCTTACAGTAGAGTGGGATTCCAAGAAGAGCGCTATCGAGGAGGCTCATGATCTTAAGACCTACAGCTATGATGAGCTGATAGGCACCTTGCTAATTCATAAGATGTCTCTAAGGAAATACTCAGCTGAATCCAAGAGGAATCTAGCTAAGGAGAGTACATCCATTGTCATTAAAGTATATTCATCATATGAGTCCACCAGTTGCGATTCTGATGAGCAAATAGCCCTTATAACCAGGTGTTTCAAATGCTTTATTAAGTAGGATGGAAAGTTCAATAGTAAGAAGAAGTTTCCCGCTAAAACAAAGTCAACTCAGCATCGATGTGGAGCTAAGGAAGGGCCAAAGAAGGAGCACAGTAAAGACATCAAATGTTTTGGCTGTGGAGAGAAAGGTCACATCTAGTCGAGCTGTCTAAAGGTGAAGAAGGATAGGTTCAATAAGAAGTTCTCCAAGAAAAATGAGGTACTTACTACCACTTGGAGTGATTCAAAAGAATCTTCATCATTTGATGAAGAAGTTAGAGACTTGACCAACCTCTGCTTGATGGCCATTGAGAATCGAGGTGAAAGCACAGCATCTACCTCCAGAAGAGATCATTCTACTATCAATTCTGAAGCTGAGCATGATAAAGGAAAAGCTCCGCAAGCTAAGGTAAATTCTGAAGTTCCTTTGTCCATTGATGAATTCGCCTAGGCTCTCTTTGATTTTATGAAATCGACTAATAAATCATTGAAGAACATCAAAGAGATAGTGAGGAGAAGTGACAATTTGGAAGATGCTAATGCTTCCATATCACTTGATAGCCACTTTATTCAAGAAAAATCTGAGTATCATGAATGTGCTATCAACAAGCTCACTAAGCAATTAGATGAGTTGATTGCTGAGATAATGGCTTTAAAGAGGAAAGGGGTTCCTCCTCCAAGAAATAGTCAAAATCAGAGTAACCAAACTCACAATTCTAAGAGGAATTATTCCTCTAAATAGAAGAAAGCAAGCCAGTCTAAACCAAAAATAATGAGCGGTTTTTGTGGGAAAGCTTTACATGCCACAGTTCTCTGTAGGTATAAAAATGGTTATTACAACGAGTACGAATGGTCAAACCTAAGCACTTCTAGCAAAGGAGGACCCAACTTGAAATCATGGGTACCTAAGAGAACGTAATTGTTTTACTGGTGAGTCTTAGATCCGTAGATAACTCTCGAATGTGGTATTTGGATAGCGGATGTGCAAGGCATATGATAGGAGATGAAAGATAGTTCATCTCATTAGAGCGTAAAAGAAATGGAAGTGTCAGTTTTGGAGACAACTAGAAAGGCAAGATTGTAGGGTGTAGCAATATTGGTGTCTCTTCTTAAATCGAAGAGGTTTCTCTACTCAAGGGTTTGAAGTTCAATCTTCTCAGGATAGCCTAGCTCTATAACAAAGGCAGGTTGGTTATGATTGACTCAGTAGGATGTTTAGTAAATGACTGTAAGACTGAATCAACTATACACTTTGCTCCCAAAATCAATAATTTTATATGATTGATTTATCCCCTGGCTCCACTAATGTTTGTCTTGTATCTAAGGAGGATAATTCGTGGCTTTGGCACAAAAGGTTGGGTTATATTAATATGAACATTCTGTCTAAACTGGCCAAAAAGTAATTAGTTGTGGGTTTGCTTAGTATCAGCTTTGAGAAGGATAAATTGTGCTCTACTTTTCAGCTTGGTAAGCAAGTTAAGAAATCTTTTAGATTAGTAAATCACGTAGTAACTAAGCGACCATTTGAGTCACTCCACCTTGATCTTTTCAACCCAAATCAGCCTATGAGCTTAGGTGGTAAGAGATACTCATTGGTGGTAGTAGATGACTTCACAAGATTCACATGGGTAGTCTTGCTGAGTAACAAAGACGAGACTCATGAATCTTTTATCAAGCTCAGTAAATGGATAAAGAACAAAACTGGAAATAAAATCTGTAGGATCCAAAGTGATCATGGATGTGAATTCAGGAACTTTCATTTCGATGAATTCTGTTTAGCGCATGGCATTGACCACAACTTCTCTTCTCCTTATACGCCTCAACAAAATGGGATTTTAGAAAGGAAGAATAGGACAATAGTTGAGATGGCTCAATCATGCTAAGTGATAATAATCTACCAAAGTACTTTTAGGGAGAAGCTATTAACACAGCCTGTTATATCTTGAATCAGGTTTTAATTCACCCAATTCTTAAGAAAACATCCTATGAGCTTTGGCGAGGGTACAAGTCTAAGATTGGTCATCTAAGATCTTTTGGCTGTAAGTGTCATATTCTTAACACTAAGGAACAATTAGGAAAGTTTGATCCTAAGTTTAATGAAGGTATCTTTTTAGGATACTAAACTAACAGTTGGACAAATAGAATATATGTCAAGTATACTACTTTTTAGAGGAGTCCATGCATGTACATTTTGATGAAACTAACACTGCAGAAAGACGTCCCTCTGAAGAAGATGAAGGAGTTCCCCAGCTTTTAAATCAACTCAGTATGCCACAAATTGTGCTACCCAACTCAGCAAAGGAGGCCCCAGCTGAGGAAGCCAAAGATGACAATGAAGATCTTTTTATCAACTTCAATGATGGCGAAGATCAACCTCCACCTCAGCATCCAATTATCAATCCTCTTGCAGTTAATCCAAGTCTTCCAAGAGAGATTAGAGTTCTTCATAACCATCTGCTAGATAGCATAGTTGATGATGTTCATAATCCTGTGATGACATGTTGTCAGCTCAATCGAATGATGAGTCATCCAGCCTTCATATCTTTGATCAAGCCCAAGATGTTTAAAGATGCAAAAGGAGAAGATTATTATATAATCGCAATGCAAGAGCAATTGGATCTGTTCAAGAACAATGATGTTTGGGATATAGTTCCTAGACCTAAAGGGAAATCAATTATTGGCACAAATGGGTATTTAAGAACAAGCTTGATGAAGATGGCATTGTTGTTAAAAACAAGGCTAGTCTTGTTGCTCAAGGCTACAATTAACAAGAAGGCATCGATTATGATGAGACCTATGCACTAGTAGCCTGTCTTGAAGCTATTCAAATCCTTTGTGCTTTCGCATCCCATATGAACTTCAAATTATTTCAAATGGATGTCAAAAGTTCTTTCCTGAATAGATTCATTCAAGAAGAAGTATATGTTCAACCTCCAGGCTTCGAAGATGCGAAGAATCTTGAGCATGTCTTCAAATTGAAGAATGCTCTTTATGGATTGAAGTAGGCTCCAAGAGATTGGTATGAGAGGCTGACCAATTTCTTGATTAGCAAAGACTATGAAAGGGGTAAAGCATATACAACTTTGTTTATCAGGAAAAGGAAAGAAGATGTGTTGCTTGTCTAAATATACGTTGACAATATCATAGTTGGAGCAACTTATCAGAAGCTGTGCAAGGAATTTAGTAAGTAGATGAAGACCGAGTTTTAGATGTCTATGATGGGGAGCTCAATTTCTTTCTTGGATATCAAATCAAGCAGACATGGAACATTCTAAGCCAATGTCCACTCCTATGGCTACAGATACTATATTAAGTAAAGATGAAGCTGGTAAACTTGTAAACAGCAAATTCTACAGAGGAATTATCAATTCTCTTCTTTATCTCACAAATAGTAGGCCAAACTTATAGTACGCTATGGGCTATTGTGTTCGGTATCAAGCTGATCCTAGAGAATCTCACTTAGCAGCTATGAAGAGGATTCTCAAGTACTTGTAAAGTTTGATTGAAGCAGGTTTGTGGTATCCCAGCAGCTCAAATTTCACTCCTAGGGGATTCATAGATGTTGATTATGGAAGAGACAAACAAGATAGGAAGAGTAAAATAGGAAGATGTCATTTCCTTGGAGAGTGTATTATCTCTTGGTACAGTAAGAATAAAACTTTGTTGCGCTGAGTACAACTGAAGCTGAGTACATGGCAGCAGGAAGTTGCGTAGCACAATTGCTTTGGATAAAGCAACAACTAGAAGATTATGGTATCAAGTCTAATTATCTCAAAGTTATGTGTGATAACAAGAGTGCAATTGATTTATCCAAGAATCCAATTTAGCATGGGAGAATGAAGCATGTCAACAGTAGGCATCACTTCATTAGAGATCATGTGCTATGAGGAGATGTTAAGCTAGAGTATGTTCTATCGAAGGAATAGTGCATTGACATCTTCACCAAACCATTGCAAAAGGAAAAATTTTGTGTACTGAGACAATTGATTGGTATGGAAAATCCATTTTGAAGAAGAAGGATGAAAATCTTAGAAATTTTTCTAAGTGTTTGAGATCAAGCATGAGATGACACATGGATAACACCGTCAAGTCTTTAAAGAAACGGCGTGAGGAACTATTCGTGATTAAAGTTCAAATCTGCATTTTCAAAAAGGCACATGTGTGAATATAAATCATTTTCACTAATCTCACCATTTATCTTAGGAAGTTAATTAGAGGTCAATCACATCGTTCATTTTCATTAGAAGCTGAGATCGTGACATGTATCAAGGAGAGATGAGATTATCTTTATAAGTTGAATAGTTGAAGAGAATGGGTCACTTGCTTTCTGCAAATTTCAATCATTAGAGCATTCGAACCCTAAGTTCTTCCTCTTTCAATTTCCTCTCAAAATCTCTCAAATGGTGAAAACCAAGACTACTCATTGACTCAAAAACACCATTGTAATGAAGATTATTGTGAATGTGGAATGGAAAACTGAAAATTTTACTCTTAAAGCGGTAACTACTCTTGAAAGAGTAGGTTGGGAAGAAGGAATAGATTTTGACATAGTTTTTGAATTGAACAATGAAGGCTTGCTGCTCAACAAAACCATACACTGAGTCATCAAGCAACAGCACCTTAGTTCCTTCTTAAGGATGGAGGGTGCAGCAGTCACAGGCCTCATTAGAGCTTTTTATACTCATCTCTACACCATATAGGGCTTTAGTGATGTCCTGTTGATAGACTTTAGAGGTAAATAAACTCTGATTCGTTCTCGTGTGATAGGGAGCATCCTCAACATACCTAATTTAGGAACCCATCTCTACAAATCTAGCAATGAAGATGCCATTATCATTCACGAGGATTGGGAACTCCTTGCCAACTACATTTCGGTGGAGATTACCGCCAGCGGGATATCATGGATAGCGAGGTCTGCTATGAGCTGGTGGTGAAGCTGTTGTTACCCAAAATAGGCTCACTGAGTAACTGCACATACTTCGAACATTGTGTGGTCTACCATATGGTGGAGGGTAAGAAGTTCATTTGACCAGTGGTGATTCTTCAGCACTTGACAAAGCTGACTACCATCTATCACTATGGTTACCTCATAACTGAGATTATGAGGGTAGTGAAAGTCAACATGGCTTGGTTTTTGGGGGAGTCCGGTGAAAAAATCCTACCATTGAAGAAAAGGCTAGAAATGTCACATTTCAGTAGCTGGCTAATAACTAGGTTCATGCTAGGTACACCAAGACTCAGCAAAGGTATAAGCTGAAGTGTGTACCTACAGTATTGCTTACAGACATCCATAAGGAGGGGGAGGAACAATTCATTGTAGACTATGAGAGTGATGACTCAAATAAAGTTCCTATCTCCAGCATTTTGGAGAATGTAACCACCATTCCATCCAAAGTAGAGAAGGCTGCTTCCTCTAAGCCCAAGGGGAAGAGTCTGGCCAAATCCAGTGATGCTCTTACGCAGCATCAAAGAAGGAAGATGCAAGCTAAAACCCGTACCCAAAGGGAGGCAAAGGCTAAGCTGCTAGCTGAGCAGTAAGCTGAGGAGAAAGAAGAAGAGGATGAGGCCAGTGAGTCCTTGCGTCGAAGGAAGCACAAAATGGTATTCTTAGATGATAGTGAGGAGCAGGGCAAGGCAAAGAAATCTAGAGATGAGGACTAGCTTGGGTCCAACGTTGCTAAGAACTCTTCAAATGTTTTTCCTAAACTTAAGGGCACTCAACGTAAGCATTCTGCCACCATGAGGCCACTGAAGAAAAATATGCAAGTGGTGAGCAGCGAGGAGGATGCTGGAGAAACTCTTACCCTAATCCCAAAGGAGTCTAATCCTCAGGACCCCAGCATCCCCACTCCCATATTCACTCATGTTGAGGAGCCTTCTTCTCAACATTAGCAACCTCAGGCTAACCCATCCATGGGTCAAACAGCTAAATAAGAGGTTTCGCAAAATCCTACCCTCTCATATTCTCCTGCAAATCCTCAAAACCTTTCTCTTGTAAATTCTTCTATTCCATCAGGTTCTTCTAGAGCCATTGTACCTTTTATTACACTCAAACCAACTTCTTCATCTATGCATGATTCTGAACCTACCCTTTCTTCAAACCCATCCACAACCCCGTTAACCCCTCTTGTTAAGGAAGTTCCCAATGCTGAGAACTCCATTCAGTAGGGTAAAGCAAGTGGTCAGAATACTGAGGCAAATTCTATAGCCAGTGAAGCATCTGAACCCAGCCACAAGCCAACAATGGCTGATACATCTTTCTTGGCACAGATCCGAGAATTAGCAAGGAAGTAATTTCCTATGCTTAGGACTGATGTTGGGTTAGATGGAGCAGTAGGTAGCATGCTAATTGCTTAGGAATTGATGGACTTATCATCCAGGCCTAAGGTAAAATTGCCTGAATTTGAATAGCACATAAGTGTGCCTAGTGACTCTCTATACTTTGAGGAGTTTGAGAGGATCTAAGGTAGCTTGTTGGTTATTCAAAATCATTTGGCAAACGAGAGTGCCAAAAGCTTGGTAGATAAGATGGTGCTAATCCTGAATGGGTTAATGGACTTTACAGCCCGGCTTGGGGCAGCTACTACTTCTATTCCCACATCTACTAATACAGTGAATGTTGTTGTAGGAAAGATAAAGAGTAGTGTAGAAGTTGCTACTGAGCAACTGAGTCTCTTGAGTACCAATATGGTTACTCAAGTGACACAGATTCATGAGCTCAGTAAGGAGAAGGCCAAAATAAAGAGGCTAACCGATCGCATGATCAAGGACATCTCCAAAGAGGTAACATCTACAAAGGACGTGAGCCATAGCATAGAAAAGCTGGTTGAATCCGAGTCACGGTTCTTGCTTGTGCATGATAACAAGTAGGATGAAGTCCTCAAGCTCTTAAAGGATATCTCAAAGAAGCTGGACAAGGCCCCTCTCGTGAATGTTGACTCTCTCCACTCTAAAATGGATACTCTTCAGTGAGAAGTCTCTAATCACATCACGGAGAAAGTCTCCTCATCGTAGAAATTCTTAGTGACTGCTATGGGATAGATTTTTCTAGACATGCCTGTGCATAATGCGCCTCCAACGAATCCCTTTGCCCTGAGATTAGAATGATAATGCACTCAAAGTTGAATGTCATAAAAACTAAGGTGGAAGATCTGACGAAGAAGGTGGATTCTCTACTCAGGATGGGAGGGCTGGATGGAAAAGACATCGATTACACTTCATGGTGTATCGAATCCTTTTGTACAAAACTTCTTGACATTGAAGCTCAACTGAAGATTGCATTGATAGCAACTAACTTTCTTGGTCTTCTTTAGTGATTTCAACAATTTGCTAGTTAAGGCATTGACCATCAAGGTCACTCAGCATAAGGGAGTTTTACATCGCTTTCAGGTTTTCCGTAATTTCTAAACAATTTATTCAATTAACTTCTTCTACTAACTAGTTTGCTATCTATAGAACCCAAATTAATAGTACTTCATAGTACTGAGTAGTTTTGAAAATAGCAAACTTTCTAGGATAGTGAAATTAATTGAGTACTAAGGAGACTCTTAATTAATAAAGCTGACTTGAGTTTATTAAGGAAGATAATTCAGTTTTGTTGGATAATTAATTAAGTTATGACTTAGAGTAGGAAAAGCTGAGTCTGTACTGAGTACTACATAGTTTAAGATTACTTCACTCAGCTCGTGTTGAGTTCTTCTTTTATTTAATTAAAAGAACATTCTGTTTGACACTTAGAGACTTAATGACACATGTGCTACTAACATTGTCTATGATGGAATAAAATATTCTTTTAGTGCTTTTGAGGATAAAAGGCTATGAAATTAATGAAGATTCCTGTGGTCCTCACAACACGAAGAATGTTAGTACGGTTGTCAAAGATTCCTCACTACAGTCCAAGTAAAAGGAATTTCTGTTATGCGTCGCATCTCAAGTGTCTTCGCACAAATCTACCAATGTCAGCAATGTCATCCAATGAGAAGACTCCACGTTGCATTCTAGCGCGCCTTTCTTAGAACCAAATTGGTTGAAGATAAATTAGAATTTGTCAATAGAATTTTTATCACACCTCAACATTCAAATTCTAACTCTAAACATCTTGGAATCTATCTTCAATGGGAAGATTTGAAAGATTAGAAGAGATGAGAAATTGAAGATAAGAGATATCATAAAGTTTGCAACGGCTACTTCGTAGAGCTTCAAAGTATAAATAGAAGACTGGAGAAAACGTTCAAGGTGAATCACCTCGAATTTCTTAATAGCTAAAATGCTGCACAAATTACTTTAACTTCCAAAGAAATTCCACCGCAACCAATCAATAAGCATCAAAGTCTTATCTATTTGTAATAGAGAGAAATTACATAGATTAACTTTGTAAGGATTCAATGTTTCTATAAGTTGAATTCAGTTAGCTTTCTTATTTTAATCTGAGTGTCAGTTTGGGAAGGGTGCCCAAATTGAGTTGAGCTGTAGTTTGAAAGAAAGGTACTTTCTGTAATAGTTCCTACCCCCTGTAAATGCTTCCCCGCCTATTGAAGGAATAACTCACTAGTGGATTAAAGCTCGGAGATGATATCCAGGAACTGGAGGTAGGCTAGGGGCCGAACCAGGATAAATCTCAGGTGTTGACATTCTAACTTTAAGCATTTAGCTTGATCAGTGATCATCTCATTCATCTATCTCTCTCATTCATTATATTTCTTGTTATCCGATCTATGCTGAGTAAGTCTTACTCAGCTAAAGATTGAAGATAAACTATGCTAGTAAAGCTGAGCAGTTTATTCATTTTTATATCGCACTCAGCACGCATATAAAATCCGAACTTGGTGATTAAACTTTAAAAATCTAAAAGTAACCAAGATTAAGCATTCATCCCCCTTTATTATTATTAAGAGCCCATTTACGGCCCAACACCTTTCTTGACTAGTCAAGATTAAATATAACAAAACCTTATCTATGCATGTACTTTGAGAAAGACCTAGCAGCCTTCTAAATCTATATCTTTATACCAAGTATAAAAGCTACTTTCCAAGGTCTTCCATGGAGAACTTCTTGGACAACCATGACTATACTATCTAAAGAAATGAAACATCATTTCCTATCAACAATATATCATCGACATATAATACAAGGAAAATTATCTCACTCCCACTAGGCTTCTTGTATACACAGGCTCATTAGCGATTGACTCAAAACCAGTTTCTTGGATTGTCTCGTTGTGAGGATGTGATTTTGTACTAGCTCGCGTGTTCAATGATGATAGCTTTTCAGAATTTTTATCCTTGAATTACACAATTTTAGGCCATCCAATGTTCTTCAAATGGGAGCTCTTCTAGTAAAAAATAACATTTTGGGACCGTAAAAAAGTATTTAAAAGCTTCAAAGTTAAAATTTAAAAGCTTAAAATATTTTTACATAAATGAATATTTAAGGATCCAGAATAATTTAATTAAATCATTTTGTTTTTTAAGAAAATACATGTACATATTTTAAGAAAAATAAAGAGAAAATAAATTTGTATACAAATAAGTGTGTGTGTGTGTGTGTAATATTTAAAAAATAATAAAAAAAGTAAGGGACGCCATTTTAGCTCGCCAGAAAC
>CATIWQ010563106.1:0-23644 GCA_949673415.1 Euphorbia schlechtendalii | reverse complement strand
TTCAACATCGAGAAATGAAAAAGAAACGATTTTTAAGAATTTGTGTGTTTCGAATTTGAAGACAGGTTGTGTACTCATTGGTAACAGAAGAAAAAGTTGGTGTGAGGAAAGAACTTCAGATGCTTCAAGATGAGTTTGAGATGACAATGACATAAAGTGGATGCCACTCTCTCAGGAAGATCAATCTAAATCACATTGTCAATAATTAGGATACTCCTCATGTTGCACCCATATTATTATAAGTTGGTGGTTTTTGTATGAATCCGAATCACATATCGTAACATATTTAATGAGATTTGGAAGGGTTGGTCAATATTTGGAAGAATTTGAACTCTTTTGTAATAATAAAGAGAAGTTTTATTAAGAATGTTACTGCTTTTCTTTTCTTTTCTTGTATTTATTATTTTATTTTATTTGGTTCTTATCTACTTTTAAATGCATGGCTCTTGTTTTTTTATGATCTCAACACTGCATTTTTTTAGTTACATATACGTTATATTTTTGTTATGTTTTATTATATATATATCATGTCTCACACTTATAAAACATTTTTTGTTAATAATGATTACTTAAACAAATGTTATACTTCCTGAATATATGGGTTACAACATTAAATGATATTGTTTGTCAAATTATATACAAACTTGTGATGCTCAAACGATATATAAACCATGTGTTTTACAGCCTAATCTTGTAGTAGTTCTCATATGGACTCGTGCAATCCAGTAGAGTTTTCAAGATCATTTCCTTGAACATTTTACTACTTCAAAACTCTAAAAATCTTGTCAAGCTACTAGAACTAATTGATCAAACCATCTACCTGCTTTTTAGACCTATCTTAGAACGTGTGCAAGATTTTTCCTGCATATATTAGGGATTGAATAAATATATAACACACCTATAACATTTATGCATAACTGATATTAGCATATAAACTTCAGGAAAATTGTGTTTATTAATGCCAAAAGCGAGTGCTTTTTGCACTCCTACGCTTTGTGTTCAACAAAAGTGCATGTGGTGCGATTCAATGCACTTTTGCGCTTTAAGTGCAAAAGTGAGCGCTTTTGACTACTATGAAAACAACAATGTATCATTTCCTTTTTCTTTGTATGTGTTCTCTCACACCCTTAAGATCTTATGACAGGCATATAATAAACATATAATTGTCATTGAATAGATATATAACATACATATATTAGTTATGTATAACTGATATTAGCATATAAAAACCAGACAGACTGTGTTCATTATCAAAATTATTTGTTTGCGCAGATGATTCTGGCATGGACTACGACATGACATTCCTTATGACTGATTATTTGAAACTAGGCCTAAGTGGCATTAGTGTTACCTTACCAGAATTGAAGCGCAAAACCACACCCCCATATCATTTATTCCGATAAAATCTGGAAGAAAGATAAGAAAAAATCCACAACTAAGGAAAAAAAACAAATTGGATACTGATAAAGTATGCTCGACACGAGATCAAATGAATATTATCCAAGATGTTAAATAAAATACATGTTTTAATAATCTTTTGATTTCTTGGTCTAAAATAACACTCAAGAGATTCATGTCTCCATATAGTTCTCTTGTTCAATTATCTAGTTGTAAATAAATTGAAGGTGAAAAAGATATAGTATATGTGTAATTTCAAGGGAAATGAAAGACACTTAGTAACATAACCTGTTCATAAGTTTCAACTAAATCTTTTCCAAAATGTTGCCCTTTCAAGCGTGAATTCTGCAGAATTTAAGAAACACCTTCTGAAGATAGATATCAAAGTCTCACCAAAGTAGTAGCATATAGACAGTGTTTTCAAGTGCAAACATGTTATAACTTTTATCATTAAAAGTACCAGCAGTCACATGAAGGAAAGGATGAGCTTTTGAATTGATAATCAAAGGCAAAACAACCTCAATATCAAGATTTATATGAAAGGCTGAACTATTATCCTCAAGCATATCCTTTGAGTGTCTATAATGGATTAATTTCCAAACAGTGCACAACCCCAACAAACACAATTCTATGATAAAAAACGAAATATTGATCATTTAAAAACATACAAGTTACTAACCCATAAATTTATTAATCTGTGAACCCTTTCAATTGCAGCAGTCAATCCAACTCTTTTTGTGATCGAACGGAAGTCATAAATACTGGACAATAAATATGCATTAAGCCGTAGAAATCGTAGTAATAACAACAAGAAATTCAAAGCAAACTGAATTACAATGAATGAAAGTAACATCTGGAATATTAGAGAAAATGAACTATAATTTACCATTCAAAGAGTTTAATCTAGGTTTTTGGCATGTTACCTTATTTCTTTGATTTCCATATGCTTGAAATATTACAAATCGCCAACAAGACAGTGAGAAGCAGAGAAGTGGCTTCGTTGCTTGATGGAATTCGCAATCTATCAAAGCTTTTAATGGAGGAGTAATTGCAAAAAACGTTGAATCATGGGAGAGATAGTTGTCAGAATACAGAACTTGAGAGAAACCGATTGTTAAGGAAACGGATCATGGCGGTTAATCGATGCTTTAAAGGTAAGAGTGATGGAAGAAACAGATGGTTGAGAGTTAATGATAAAAATCACCAAAGCAGGGTTGGAGAAAAGGAACATAGGAATGTGAGAAGGAGAAGGAGAAACAAGATGGGCTGTACATGTGTTAAACTGAAACATGAAAAAACCTAATAGTAATTAGGAAACAAATGAATTGAAATTAGTAAACATAATCGAGCCCATGTTTGACAATTTCCCGATTATGTATTAGCTAGGCCTATGTATATTACTATGTATTTGGTGTACAAAAGTATGCATGATCTGCCTAACTACACGTACATTGACTCGGAAAATATGACTTTTTTTTTGTGTAGTCAGTCTCCATTACTTTGTAAAGTTTGAGTTTGCGTGTGGTTTTATTATTTAGTTTCTTTTGATAGCTAAAGTCTAAAATATGACAAGTTAAGTGACACAAGAAATTAGAGATAGAAAAAATCATACCGGAAACTACTCCTTCTAAAGTTCATCATCTCATTTACTTGTAAGTTTGTTTATTAAGAAGAACGGGGATTCTTTATTTTTTTTTATCTTTTTCTTATTATTTTCATTATCTTTTTATAATATGTGAGAATAATATGTACATATTACTTTTTTTATCATCCGTTACATAATCGTCTTCTTCAAAGATGAATTTCTTGCTACATAGCTTAATCTTGATGGTTTTACAATTAGGTTGGACTTCATTCGCCATTACCTAAGATATTTGTTGATCTTTTACAGTAGACATCCAAATTTATTTTCGTTCAACAAAATTGTTTAAAATCTGCAACATTGGTTGATGTTATGATATAGGCATAATTCTCATGCTTTTAAATATTCCGAATTATTAGTTCCTGGCTAAGAAAATATAGGTTGCAGTATTTATTTTATTTTTGGATTAAGCCTTGCCCATAGGCATGCATGTTTGTCTTGCGTCGAAAGCAAATTTGGTGTACATCAATTGACCTCCCAAGTTAGCAAGAAAAGTCATGTGTCACCCTTAACCTTTTCTATGTGACACATAGTACCCTTAAGTTGGAAAAAACTCACAACATAACCCTCCAAAGCTGGCAGACGAAATGTCATAATTTGACTAACTAGAGAGAGAGGTTCAAAATTTTGAACAAGAATAATAATAAAAAAAACTCTCTCTCTTCCCTTTTTTATTAATATAATTTATTATTATTTATATTAATCGGTAATAATATCCAATAAGCTCAATTTAACCAATTAAGCTGAGTTCAAATTAATTCTAAATTTTTTTAAAAATAATATTGGTTACTTTATAAATAGTTTACATACTGTTAATTAATTAGTTAATAACTGAATTGTAACAATTGTAATTGTTACCCAGTATTATACTTATGTACACAAGAATGACTAGATACTGCAATATTAGTTCACTTAAATTTTTGCTAAATTAATGGAGAATTGTTTTCTTTTCATAATGTGAAGTAATTTGATTAATTTCAATGTACTAAGACCCAGTATTTCATGTTCATTATAGTCAAAACTTACTGTCATGAATAATCCACAACATCAAGTTATATGTTCTATGATAAGAGGTTGTCTACTAGTTTATGTACGATATTTTGCAAAAATAAAGTTTATGAATATGAAACATGAGAAAATTATGATAATTGTTGTATTATATATGAAAACTATGATAGTTGATGCAATATAGGAAAATTTAATAATACAATAGTTGAGGATTAAGTACATATCAATTGATTTTTTAAAAATAAAACTGAGATCAGAGATCGGGACTTAAATTTTTTTTTTTTAAATGATAAAGTGATAAGTAGAGTTGTAACAGAGATGAGCATTTTTTGTGGCTCCACCATTTAGAAATGAAGTACCGGTAGAAAGAAGGTAATTATTGAGGGAATTAGGTGGATGTGTACATAATATATAGCAATGATGATGAGGACATACACCATCAAGATCTAATGGTATATATGTATTAACATTCAATCAAATGCACCTAAATTAATTAGATAATGTGGATGATGATCATAATATAAGGTGGATGATGATCATAATATAAGGTGGATGATGTGGCGAATATATTTTTGGAAAAGCAAATGTTATTTATAATTATTGGACTATTAATGATGTGAAATTTAATTAGTTTAATAGTAATAAAGTTAATAAAAAGTTTGATGTATCATTAGGTGTTTTAAGTTATTGTTAAAAACCAGTTGTTTCTGAACTTTCAAAGTGTTATTGTAGTTATCTCAATTTTAAAAAGATGCATCAATTTACTATCTAAGTGTCATAATTAGCTCATGATCAGAGATAAAAAAATAAATAAAATGAGAAATTTGAAAACCATCTAGAAATTCGCACACGGTGTTGAGGGAGTTATTCAGTACACTTTTTAAAAGATAAGGAAGTTACGAAATCAATTCAAAATTTAGGAAACATGAAATTTTTGAAAAGAATCTGGGACACATTCAGATACATTAATCTTAAATAAAATAATAAAGACGGCGCCATTCGTCGGCAAGGCGGGCAGTATATATTCGAATTTTAGCCTTTAGGAGATATATGAATGGTGGATTATTTATAAAAATTGTTAGATTATAATAGAAACTAAAAGCTTTGTTTAGGAGCAAGTATTTGGAAAATATTAAAGGAAGGGAAGGTAAAGAAAAAGAAAGTGAGGGAAAATATATGAATGAGATATGATAAGTTTTAAACTTTAATGTTTGAGAATAAGGGATAGTTTTAAAAGGAAATTGTAATGTAATTACATAAATGTCCTTTAAATGTTAGAATTGGAAAATTGGTAGAATTTGTAATATAAGAAAATACATAGGTTAAAAATATTAAAACTGAACTTTCCTTTGGGATTCCACCAATTTGGTGGAATAAAATATAAGACATTTTAAAGGAAACATGAGAAAACTAATTCTTGTCAAATGTCATCCCTTCATTGAAATTCATGATCCCAAACATAAGAATTTGAATTCGCCCATTTCCTTTCCCTTAAATCCACCATCCCAAACAAAGCCTAAAAGGCTGAATGAGGATATATTTGGTGGACGAGGCACATAAGTCGACGTGGTAGAATCACAGCCTCGGATTTGCTTTGTCTTTGTTGAAATAAAATAAATTAAAGTGGGCTACATTGTGGGTCGATTTGAAAAAACTAAATATAAAGATATAGACAGTCGAAAAATGTTCGCAAGAATGAAGCAAAAAATAGCCGTTGGCTAACTATAGGGCATAACTAAGCTAACCAACTCAAATTAACTTACCAGATAGATACTAATTGGGAGGCTGTAACATTTGGAACTTAGGTGGAGACTAATCAGGTTCAGGCCAAAACAGATTTATACTCTAATTTTTTAAATATATAAAAATTATAAATTCAATTATAATATGAATTATAGTATGATTATATAATATAATAAATAATAATATATATTTAAAATAAAAAGATATATTAGTTAATGTTTCGTTATCTTAGTATAAATCAATTCAATACACTTCAATTTAGTTATAAATTTATAATTGAAATAAGTTCAATTGAGTCAATCTTAATTTAGTTCAATACGGTTCAGTTCAGTTTTTTGAAGTTGTTAAAAAAAAGACATATTTCTTATACAATAAAAAATCTCATCAGAAGTATAAAGATTTTTAAGTATATTATCGTGATCTAAAGTATCCCAAATCTTTATTTTTATGTGGCTTGAAGCATATTATCTTTCGATTTGAGATTTAAAACGAGACTTTTTATATTGATGACATTATAATGTTTAATAGTTTTATTAATTTAACTAATTGTTATGAGTTAAAAAAAGTTCAAGTATCATTATTCCTAAATGTGTCTATACGATAATAAATCAAGTTAAATGAAAATAAATCAGTCATGAAACCTGATAACGTCCTAAAACCATAATGTTGGCGACCTTCATGCATGAGCGAACGATTTTTAAAACAATGCAGGTCTTAAACGCTAACAGATGTGCAGGCAATATTATAGTTTTCAGAGAGGTCATCTTTTTCTCTATTTGACTGTTTAAAGTTCAAATATTGAGTGACATGTTTGGTATAAAAATGACAGTTAACCAATTTTGACGGTGATAACTGACTCCAGATTAGTAAATTTAAAACTAGAGTAAATAGAAAAGATCCAGTGTGTGGTTGAAAACATAAAGGATCTTGGGAGCTTTAGTTCTCTTTCGTTCTTTCTAATAATTCAACAATCCTGCTGTTTTTGTAATTACAGGTGATCAGCAATGGGAAATACAAGAGTGGAATGCAGCGGGTGATTGTCAGCAATTATCTGTTGGATTATAAACTTGATGTTTAATCAAAGTTTTATATTTCTAACATTATCCACCCTGCCCAAAGCCGGAACTCATACATACAGATGCGGTCTGTTTCAAGATCACCAAGTGAGTGGCCTCCAGCTTCTCAAGGATGGCCAACGGATTGATGTCCCGCCCCTCAAACACTCTATTGTCATCAACTTCTCTTCCTTTCTTTCTAATAATTCAACAATCCTGCTGTTTTTGTAATTACAGCAATGGGAAATACAAGAGTGTGATGCACCGGGTGATTGCCCAAGAATGTCAACAGCCTCGTTCGCTGTCATCTGCCCAGCTCCTTCGTTGATACACAAGAGCAGCCAGGCTGCGTATCCTAAATTTGTCTCAAAAATTCCAACCCAAAGAGCCCAGGTTCGAAGCCATCAAGGCCATTCACACCTCCACTCCCACTCTCACTTCGGCTCCTATTCCCTTTGCTTACTCTAATTATTCTTATGTATGCCCTTTTGCTTTTCTGTTTAGTTCATCATATATATCATATATGTAACCCATCCCAAAGCTTGCTTGCTTGCCCTTTGCACTGCGATGAATTTGTTTTGCTTTGTTTTGGTGTGGGTGCTCTGTACCAGTATAAACTAACTCATCTATATCCTTTTTTATGGCTACTAAAATTCTCTTCGTATTGTTCAATATGTGCATAGTTATGCTTTTCAATTATTTTCTGTCAACTCTGTCTTCTAAATTATTTTATCACCGTGTTTTCAACACAATAGTATGGTTTAAACGGAATCTTGATTTAGGTTCTAATCTATGCCTATTCCAATCTATACTTTTTCCATTCGTAGGTTATTCCAATCTATACTTCTACTATTCATGATTCTGTTTTCTATTTTGAAAGAAAGATGACAACAATGAGAAAGTGGTCAACTGCACAAAGTCCACGCAATGTCCGTCGTAGCTAGACCGGTTAGTCGGGGAGTTCGGGTCAGATTTGGCGGGCTTTTTACTAAAAATGTTAACTTAGACCCGGCCCAAGTCCATGCTTTAGAACTTCGGGCTCGGGCTGGACTCACAAGTTTATTCCCAAGCTCATAAATAATTTTTTTGTTATAAATGTTTTTATTAAACTAGATAGATTAAATATAAAATAAACCAAAATAAGTTCAAATTTTAAATATAATTGCATTGTTTACTTCAAATCTTTGATATTTTAGTAACATTTATTATGATCAAGTATATAAATTTAATAGGATAAATTATAAAATATTAAAATAATTTGAATTTAATGCATAAATATTCGGGCCAAACTTGGATATTTATATAAAAATTAAGTCCGACCTATAAAACTTCGAGTTTTATAGGGCTCGGACCGGGTTTCTAAAAAAATGAGTGTCCAAGCCCGGCCTGCGAACATATCTAATCATAGCCATATATCCAATAAAATATTTCTTATTTCATAATAGGGTAAACTTGAAAAAGTACCATGTGAGTCATTTACAATTTTATCTTTCTTCACGTCATCAATTCTGAAAAATCCTAATCTGCTAATGTTACAAATTTCAGACTGCTTTTCACAAAATAATATAACAAAATACTCAAACTTCGTTTTACAAATAAGTGAAAAGACAAAGTATTTTTTTTAAGTTCGCCCGTTATAACATGACGTATGAAAATGGGGGTGACACTTCAGATCATTCTTCAGTTGTGTGATTAATCTATTTTTCTGTAAAAAAGAGTAAGTTTCTAATTAATAAAAAATATTATAGCAGGTGTGTTCCTTTTGCCTGAAATATTATATTGAAATGAAAAAATATTATATCGAAATAAGAATGTTCTTTTATAGGTCATAAAATAGATCTTAACTTTTAATTAAATTGTGAGAGAAAAAACCTAACAAAGTTCCTTTTTGTCCTTTATTTTTTTATACTTCTTTTATTTTAATTTTTTTAATTTCGGTGTTGTTTTTATGAAAATTTAGTAACATTTTTTTCATCCACTACATAATCATCTTTTTTTAAACATGGATTCGTTACTTCATAGCACAATCTTCAAAGATTTATAATTGCATTGAATTTCATCAACCTTAGACAAGATATTAAATGATATTTTACAATAGACATTAAGATCTATCAACAAGATCGTTTCAGATCTACAAAACTAGTTGATTTGATCTTATGGTGCAAACAAGATTTTTTATAGTTGTGGATTTACAAAATCGTTAGCTGGAAGGTAAAGAAGTATAGTTTGGAGCGTTTCTCTTTTGTTTTTTTATAATTAATCTTGTCCAAGAGCATGTTTGTCTTGCGAAAAAACAAATTTTGTGTGTTTAACTTATATGATGTCTTTTGTCTGGTGTTTTATCTTCGGTAAACTAATTTTAGTATTGATAGACTAGTTTTATGTATCTTGGTCTGCGAATCATGTTACACAATTGTTAGATAGAGTAATTAATTCTTCGATATGTTGGGGGTTTACTTCATGTTCATCCACATTTGATTAAAACTATAATTGTCTTTGGCTTTATTAATGGACTATATTCTTCGATAAAAAGATATTCACCACTAATAAAACATAATTCGATTCAACTAAGGACCAGTTTAGTATTGTTTTTCAAGCTGTTATCTCAATAAGTTGCTTTCACAAATTTTTTTTATAAAAGTATATATTTTGATTTTGAACAACACATTTTGATCATAGTACTATTTGATTAGGAAGTGTGACTTTTTTCAGAATCAATTTTGCTGCTTATAGCAAAAGCTTTAAAATGGAGTTTTTTAGAAGAGTAGATTGAAAAGTCATCGTCAAACTATCCCTTACTAGTTTCCGGAAAAGTTTATGTCTACCCAAGAATCTGAGAAATTTCCAGTTTATGAATTTTCACACCATTTCATCAAATTTGATAAAAGACTTATATACCTTTTGAGGTCATGTTTACAAGTCTAATGCTCTTTTGCTATTAAATTTATTGAAATTATCTATTTGGTGGTTGATATATTCATGTTTCGACTATTTAGTACCTAAAAGTATTCAATATTTTGTCTATTCGGTGTTTGACCTAATTAATTTTAGATATCAAGCGTTCATCTAACAATACAAGAAATGTGAAATACATTATTTCGATCATGAATATGTTTTATTGACTATGCATAGAGTTACTGACCTTCAATGATTCGTTTAGTTGTCGTAATTTAATATATCAGATGTCAAATTGATAAAAATTGAATACATCAAACATCAAATGGATAATTTGAATAAGTTTGACACCAGTAAGATATTTTTGTAATACAATGACACTAATACGCTAATACTATAAATTTAATCTGATTATACTTTTGGGAGAAAGCACACAATCACAAAGCACATGGAAATGTGGGGTTATGTAATTGAAATTAGATCAAGTAAGATATAGCATTTCTCTGGTTGGGTATATATGTAAGCTTTTTTTATCAATTGTAAGATTTTTATACAACATATTGATATTCTCATTGTGGATCCCGGCCACTTCACTGATATTACAGTCAAATAGTTATGCTAACAGCGACATTCAAATTCTGTAGAAAATCGTTGATATTTTGAGGAGACACTAGCTACGGGCCCAATCGAAACCTATTTACCGGCCCAACAGAGATTTTGCATAAAAATGTTAGGTTATGTACAATTCCCTCCCTTGACGCTCCCATTGCCTCCCTTTCCCTCCTACTTCCAGTTTTGCAGGTAATTTTTGTTCTTCTTTCTCATCACTTTTGAGATTATGCGCCTCTCTTGGTTTTTACACCAATTCATTCGTGTATCTTATGTTTTATTGTTACCGTCTCCCATAACGAGATTCTGAATGAATACATCATCTCTTCAATTGTTTGTTTAGACTCTCTTTGTGTCCAACATATATCTTGTCTTCCCTTTCTACCCAGAAATTTCTCCTGTTATGATATCAATCTTTTCCACACTCGTAGTTTAGTAACAAAGATGTATATGCAGGTAGCTTTAAGGTGTGCTGTTACCATTGCTTTACGGGGTAGAATTTTTCTTTTTTTTTATATGCATTGCCATTTTGCCTATACAAATGTACGTTTATGTGGAAACAAAATGGATCTTTTAATCTAAGGATTTATTTGTGATATATGTGTGGTAAGTTTTTTTTCCATTGGTTTGCCTCCTCATAAATTTGCTTACAAATGTCAAGTTCATTTTCTGTATTTTAATTGTTTGGACGAACACAATTAAGATTTATAGAAATGTTGAGCTTCTTATTGCACTACTTTAAGGCTGTTTTAACAAATTGTCGTTTTCAAAGGTTAGTTTATGTTAAAGGACTAGCTCGTGTTACAGATAATGTGAGGTTAGGTTGTGCTAGTTTGACACTACAAGTTACTTAAAAGTGCTTTGCATGTTTATGATGGAATTCCAAGGCAGTAATACTTAATTGTATCCTCAACTATCGATATGTATATTGCATGGTATGGACGCTGCTCTTTCGCATAAATTGGCACTCATAACAGTGGGGCATGACTTTCTTTCTTTTCCTTGTTTGTGTAGTGTATGTTCAATATGATAAAGAGAAGCTGAATCGAAAACAACAGTAGTGGATTGATCGATAAATCCCCTACCTGAAATGACTGACGGTCATCTCTTTAACAATATCTCTCTTGGTGGTCGAGGTGGCACTGTAAGCTCTTTCTGTACCTGCTTCTCTCTTCTCTTTGCTTTTCTGTTTTCCTGCCCAAGTTACTAGTTTTTTTTCTTTTGGGGTTAGCTTTTGTATGTTTCGCATCACAAACAATTTTTTTTGTTTGGTTAAACTATGTAATGTAGAACCCTGGGCAGCTGAAGATACATTCAAAAGGTATCATATGGAAGAAACAGGGAGGTGGTAAAGCGATAGAAGTTGATAAAGCTGATATTGTAGGAGTGACATGGATGAAAGTGCCGAAGACAAATCAACTTGGTATTCAAATTAAAGAAGGATTGGTATACAAATTTACTGGATTCCGGGAGCAGGTGTTCTCCTTATCTTTCACCCCTGCCAATTTCTCTCACATACATATATAATATAAGACCTTGCTGATCTACAAGAATTATTCCTTAATGATTCTTGCTTCATAAATTTCTCTTTACAGTACAGTCTATATTCTAGTATCTTACTCATGTCTTATCTTCTGCTGCGTTTTTTTCAGTTTTGTACAATTCTTTTGGCAATGATGCTAACTAACACAAGGCACCTTCTGATGGGCATTTTACATCTCATTTCGACATTTTCAGGATCTTGCAACCATGACCAATTTTTTTCAGACCAATTGTGGTGTTACATTAAAAGAGAAGCAGCTTTCAGTCAGTGGTCGTAACTGGGGAGAGGTTGACTTAAATGGTTAGTGAACTTATGCTTATTAAGTTGATTTCTTGCTTTCATATAATTATTACTCTTTAGTACGTTTCATTTGCGTTCTTACAAGTTCTTCCTTTGGATTTACTAGTTTCTATTAGTTTTGGTTCCCTCATCTTCATTACTGTGTTCCATCTTCACTCTTCAGGAAATATGCTTACCTTCATGACTGGTGCCAAGCAAGTATTTGAGGTATCCCTTTCGGATGTCTCGCAAACACAACTGCAAGGGAAAAATGATGTTTTATTGGAATTCCATGTTGATGATACAACCGGAGCTAATGAAGTATGTTTCTATGTTTTTCTTTCATCAGCCTGAAAAGTAATATCTGTCTCATAACATTTTGTGCATTTAGTGCCCCTGTTATTAATTATTGCAATATTAAACATTATTTTACTTTATTTTTAATTATGTGGCCAATAGGAAGTATTTGTAATTTTTAGTTATTTTAAAAGTGCAGATTTCATTTCCTAATTTTTCATTCTTATGCTTACAGAAAGATTCTCTGATGGAGATGAGTTTTCATGTACCCAGTAACAACACACAATTTATTGGTGATGAAAACCGTCCTTCTGCCCAGGTGATTATTTGTATGATATAGTTATAAATCTGATGTATGAAAAAGTGCATGTGTGTGTGTCCCTATAGCTGATTGATTGTCTAATAAACCCTGTATTAGGTTTTCCGAGATAGCATAATGGCAAAGGCAGATGTCAGTGATGGGGTTGAAGAAGCAGTTGTTACATTTGACGGGGTTGCAATTCTGACACCAAGGTAGAAATTATGGAAGACAACTAACAACCCACACGAGCCAGTGTTGAGTGGACTGCTAGCACCACACGTGTTTCAAAATATCTGCAAATCTAATTTCAAATTTGGACTAAGTTCCCAAGATCTATAAACATTTCTCACGTTCCTTTTCAATACATCGTCTGTTAACTATAAGTTCTTGCAGTCTCAACTCCACCAGTGTAGAAATTCCCATACAAGCATGCATTATTCCTTACATCATAGGTCATAGCTTCTGCTTTAGGCTCTCCAATGGCTTAAACATTTTCCTTCTTGACAGTTCCTTTAGAATTCGCTAAGTCTAAGTCATGCATGCATCTGCTACATCACACAAAACACTCACATTTACTGTAGAGGCTACTTCAAAGATAACTGTAATGGTTTGAGTTCTTTGGCTGTTGATGCAATTTTATACTGAGTTGGTGCTATTTATTTTGTTTGTGACTAAGAGTTTCCTTGATACAGGGGTCGGTACAATGTTGAACTTCATGTGTCATTCTTGCACCTCCAAGGACAGGCCAACGACTTTAAAATTCAGTACAGCAGTGTTGTTCGTCTCTTTTTGCTTCCAAAGGTGAATTTTCTATTGTTAATGATAACACCTTTTCGTTTATTCTTGAAAATTTGTTAATGGCTGAATGCAATAACATATGTTTCTCCTAAATCTTTGGATTTTCATTGTAAAATTTTTTCATTGCTTAAAACTTGCAAATGATTGATCTTGATGAATGATCTCAAGAGCTCCAATTTTCTTTTACAGTCAAACCAGCCTCATACCTTTGTTATTGTTACTCTTGATCCACCTATTCGTAAGGGGCAAACTCTGTATCCACATATTGTCTTGCAGGTATTGTTTGCAATTTTGGAAATTATAATTTTGTGGTATTGTATTGTAATAGCTGCTGTTCTTTCATGCACTCTGTAATTTATTCTTCTATTTGTGTAGTTTGACACTGAGGTTGTAGTCAACACTTCCTTGTCAATGAATGAAGAGACATTGAATACAAAGTACAAGGGCAGGCTAGAATCAACGTATAAGGTAATTGCTTTAGAATTTGAATGTTTATCGTTTTGTGGTACTGAGGTTTAAATTACATTCTAGTCTATAATCCATAGAGACTTAGAAAGAATCTTTAGCAACGTTGTACACATGATTGAGGTGTTTTGTGATGGTCATGAACAGGGACTTGTACATGAAGTTTTCACAACTGTATTACGTGGACTGTCTGGTGCTAAAGTAACTAAACCAGGAAAATTCCGTAGCTGTCAAGATGGTTATGCTGTGAAATCATCATTAAAAGCTGAAGATGGTCTGTTATATCCGCTGGAGAAAAGCTTCTTCTTTTTGCCCAAGCCACCAACTCTTATTCTTCATGAGGAGGTTCTATCTTTGTTGTTTCCAATCTTGCACATCTATGTTTTTTTCTGGAGTAAATATGAACCTAATGGAGATTTTTATTAACTTTTTCCTCTGGTTTCCTTGTACAAGATTGATTATGTTGAATTCGAGAGACATGCAGCTGGTGGTTCAAATATGCATTACTTTGATCTTCTTATAAGGCTCAAAACAGAGCAAGAGCATCTGTTTCGCAACATTCAGAGAAATGAGTATCACAGTCTCTTTAACTTTATCAGGTTTATTGCTGTCTCATTCTTTTCCTGCACATAGAATTATTATTATAGTTATAGATTTATCTTACATGTATCCAGTGATAAGGGTCTTAAACTCATGAACCTTGGTGATACACAAGATCCAAAAGGAGTGGCTACTATCTTGCGGAATGATGACGATGAAATTGTTGATCCACATCTTGAGCGCATTAAGAATGAAGCTGCAGATGACAGTGATGTAAGTGGTGATTTTGTCCTCGATATTTGATTTTTGTCTGATATTTTAATGAGCTGCGTTTCTTTTAAACGTAACTATACTGTTTGATCCATTTGTTTATGTATGTCCAAGCATTGCATGTTTGTGATCTTAATGTTCTTTGGAAGATGATACCCTTATAACAATTGCAGGATTCAGATTTTGTTGCTGACAAGGATGATGGAGGTTCTCCTACTGATGATTCTGGGGGCGACGATTCTGATGCTAGTGATAGTGGAGATGAGAATGAGGCAAGTTCAGTATTTTTCTGTCTTCACGTATGAGTGCTAAAATATAATAGATAGATTATAGCATTGATGAATTCTGAGCTCATTGATGATTAATATTCAGAAACCTGCAAAGAAGGAACCTGAAAAGGAATCATTATCTCACAAGGCAGCAGCTAAGAAGAGGCCTAAAGATGGAGTTGAAGATGCATCCAAGAAGAAAAAACCGAAAAAGAAGAAGGATCCTAATGCACCTAAGAAGGCAATGTCCGCTTTCATGTACTTTTCACAGATGGAAAGAGAGGTTGGCTTGTGATAAACTTCAATTTTTTCAAGGAACTGGAAATATAATGGTTATTCCTGTTATTTTGATATGCTTCTTATATTTTGGTGTACTTTGATAACAGAATGTGAAGAAAACTCATCCAGGCATCGGTTTTGGCGAGGTTGGAAAAGTGTTGGGGGATAGATGGAAAAAGTTGTCAGGTTGGACTTGTTTGGTTTGTGTTTTGTTTGTTTGGCATGTTATGCATGAAACTTATGCCTATTTTGTGCAGCGGAGGAGAAAGAACCATACGAAGCAAAGGCTCGAGCAGATAAAAAGCGATATGAAGGAGAAATCAGCAGCTACAAGAATTCACAGCCTGTGAGTGTAGTTGACTCCGGGAATGAATCTGACAGTGAGTAGAAATATTGATTTTCAGAGTTTGTATCATTCTATTTTTTTATCTAATCTGGCTCATGAGTAGAGTATTAAAATTATTCTCGACTTGCTAAGGTTTTGTACAAGTTTAGCAACACTTACCATTTTATTTGGTTTTCCTTGGGGCTCCTGCAGTAGTTGGCAGTGCTATTACTAATTGTTGGTGGTTGATAGTCAGCTCTAGTCTCCTTTTTTTAAAAAAATTAGATAGTAATTTTATTGCAAGTGAATTATTTATTTTATGATAAAATTGTCAAGTTATAAAATGGTAAAATTTTAATGTTAATTTCTACTGAGATAATCTTGAAAGAGACTTGCAGTATTTTTTATAACTAGGATTGTATTTTTTTCCATATAATAAGAATGTGCGAGATTTCAAATGTTGATAAATAGGAAATCTTTTAATGAAAAGACATGAAAGTCTGAATTTTTTTTGTAAAAAAAGATGACGTGGTTGAATAATATTCTGATCTATTTAGTTTTATGGAATTTTATTTATATTATAAACAATTTACTATCAAAATTTGAATATAGATAAGTGATTTTATTGTTTAATTAAAAAAACGAAATGCTTCTCGTAAAACTTCAAATCAGTTGAAAAATTTAGTTGAAAATTGAGAAAAATGCTCTTTGTAATGGTGGTTCTAGTTTTACTTGTCATATTTATGTAAAGAGGAGGTTACATGTATTTGTTTGCAAGGAAGAATCAATGTCCTTGTGATAAACTAGAAAGTTTTTTGTTATTTGAAGTTTATAATACATAGTATTTTTGTTTAAGAAGTATGATTGTTGCTTAATTTAAGTTAATTGTTTCTTGATTTTAAGTTGGAGAAATGGATTTCGACATGTGATAAATTTTGGGTGCTATACTTAAAGGTGTTAAAATTCTTGTATACACGTAGGATAGGCTTTACGAAATGGAGGCTAATACAGTAGAAAATTGGTTCAGGCTAGCCTTAAAAGGTAGAAATGTTGATGTGTGTATTGGAGTAACAAGGGAGGCCGAGCCTATGGCTACTTTTTGTGAAAAGTTTCAATATAAACTATCAAATTTCACACCCAGACTCGCACAAAATACATAATTTTTATTGTTGAAGACAAATCACCAGAACCATATCATAAATCCTACCCCTTACAATGCAATACATGTAATTCCCAAATAAAATTAGTGTTCAAGTATAACCTTGCTTGTATCTGCGAAACAGATCTTCTGTTTTGGCATTTCTAAAGGCACAACAACCTATCAAATAAACCCATATCAAAGCCACTAGAGTTATCAGCAATATTATATCCGCCCTTCTCCATTCTTTCTTAAGATTAGCCAAGAGTCCAGCCTTGCAGGAATCACAGCTGTAGCACAGTTGGTTTTGGTCATTGTTCCAATTGAGGCAGTCCCTGTCTACAGCATTGTTGATTGGACTAATCCAATATGTTGGATTCACGAAGGTGTATCCACATTGTGTTGGAGGCTTGCAGCATCCTGACTGTACACCCATTCATTCATTTAAACAATCATACATGTGCTTAAAGCTTATACAGTCTTTTTCAACTTTAACGTTCTTCACTTTCACTCTACATATAACAAAAATCCATATAATCTATTCTTTTCAGCTTTTTATTGCATGCACCGGATTGGTTCACTTTTACCCTTTTCAGAAACTGATTTACCTATCGAATCCTTTAACATTGCGCATGCAGCGGAGGAAAGGAATGCATACCTGTAAGGGGTTAATATGAGCATTAAAGAAATCTTCGGCCATGCGATAACTCTGGTTCAACTCAGAGCACATACTTGTAGAGCTAAGGCAGCGTTGGATTCTTTCCCATTTGTAAGAACTATGAACCCTTCGGCGAAGCCATCCAGAGTAATCATCGAGGTGATACTCTAAGTAAGCTCTACTTGGTTCAACATGACCTGATCCTTTGACGGTTACCATATAGATGAAAACAACTAAACTGGTTAGCAATATGATTAGTATGAGCATTGCTACTAGATAAAATACAAGGAGCCATGGTATTCTCCAAAACCCTCCCACAAACCCTGCAATAGCTACAATCAATATCAGTATGCCTAAGATGATGACTGGCCATTGTAGAATCTTCACGCATGAGTTGTCTGGTTCCATTGCCAGCCAGATCCCTGCACCGATGATCGGGATAGATAGTAGCATTGCCACGAAGTTTATTGCACCGATCACATTGTTGCTCAGAGCCATTTTCTTTGTTTTTTTTTTGATGGAGGAGGGAGCTTGGAGATATCTTACAGGTAGAGGTTTTGTTTTCTCGTGACAAAGAAAAAGGTAAAGAAAGAAAAAAGATGTTGAAAATATAGCCTATGTAATTATGTGCTTTAGTTATGTGACCCACTCTGTTTTATTCCTTTCCTTGGATCCTTGACAATTGACAACTACTAAAGCTACATATAGCAATTTCTTCCTACTTTTTTTTTCTTTTCTTTTTTTATTCCGACCTTTTCAGTAATTCTTTTCCCAAAGGAGTTCACTGTAAACTTAGCTGTACCCTACTCATACTCATGTATACGTGTCCAACACAAAAGAAATAAAATAAATAAAGTTACCGTATGCATGTGTTTTTTTTGATGCGTTGATCATTTTTTCTATTTTTCATTTCTCAAACCCCATTTTGCAGGATTTACGGTGTTTTTGTTTTAATCTTCTCTATTTTCTATTTTTCATTTCACATTCCCATAAAGTAATAATATTTTATTATTATTATATTATTATCTTTACATCAAATCTACTCCTAATAAAAAAAGTATTAAACAGATTAAAATAAATCAAAATAAAAAAATATATTAAAATTATAATCATTCCTCATTTTGGAGTTCATATGTAGGAAATCCTATTTTGGGATATACTATACGAGGAATGGTTGGACTTGACCATTCCCTGTAATGGTTCTCTATTTTGATAAATGCTCCAAAATGGGAAAACATTAGACATAGCCTTGACTACATGTGCAATCCACTTCCCTAAACCTTTTCGGTTGATTTTTGTCATTTAAAAAATTAGTACCACCAGAAAATTCGTTGGAAGTCCGGTTACTGATGTTGTATGGTATACCAAAAATGGCGTTTTTCAAGCATCAGGAATCTGGGATTATGTGTAGTACGTAAGACATTTTCATCTTAGGTTTTGTAACTTTACCTACTCTGCCAATATCAACACCAAAGTTGTTGAAGCATGCCAGTCAATGGATGGCCAATGCAAGTCATATAGGTTCCCATGTTCTTTTATCATCTTATAAAATATATGGTACATTGTACACACCATTAGTTGTTTTATTGTATTGGTAAACAGTAAACGATAAATTGTCGTGTATACAACAAAAGCACATAGTTACATAGGCGAGGGTAGGATGAAATGAAAACAAAATAAGCTGGGCTATTTTTTTAGGTGGAAAAAAAAAGAAATGTAGGTGAAGTAATTTAAATCTGAAGAAATGTAGTGCTGAAGTAATTTAGGTGATGATCACTGAGCTGGAAAGTAAAAACTCAAAAGGCTACTACTTGTAAGGTAATCGCAAAGTAGAACTCTGTTAGGGACCTGTATTAAACAATGGACTCAAATCAATGATGCATTTAAAATGGATTGTACTGTGTTATCTCCCCGTTCATGAAAATGTTACTTCAAAAAGGAAACATCAAACAATTCTATAAACCTTGATCTGGCACTCTGGCTTTTGCCCCAGCAAACCTCTGGTATTCGTCAAATATTGATGATAGGCACCATGTTTGAAATTTCCTCAAACAACCAGAAACACAACTTGACATGAGACACGTAACACATGTTGAGAACAGCTCACGAGGCTGAAGAAACAGGAAAAGTAAAAGAAATAAACACACACACGCACACACCTTCCCCCTCTTCAGTAAATTATGTCACCATACGAGTCATTCATAGTTTGCAAGATTATTATTTACCAAGGACTATCTTCAATGCTTCATGAATTGCCTCCTCTGGAATATTCACTAAAGGCTCCTGGCCACAATAAGATTCCAATCAAAATTCAAAATCACAAGAAAACTCCACATTGGAATATAAACCCCACTTATCCATCGGAACAATTCACAAAATAAAGGGACACTTCACAAGTAATATTGCATCTGCGCTCACTAATGTGTTTGCAGTGTGGATATATTGCAGTAAAAATATACTATCTTGATTGTGGATATATTGCAGTAAAAATATACTATCTTGCATATTTCTGTTTCACAAAATCCATTTCTAAAAGCAAACAGATATATAATAATCTAAATAAGCTGTATGATTGTTAAAACGAGGGTCTAAAGTAATCGTCAATCGCATTATTCAAGTAT
The DNA here is from genome assembly GCA_949673415.1 of Euphorbia schlechtendalii. NCBI lineage: Eukaryota > Viridiplantae > Streptophyta > Magnoliopsida > Malpighiales > Euphorbiaceae > Euphorbia > Euphorbia schlechtendalii. The sequence continues at coordinate 3,511 of CATIWQ010563106.1, read as the reverse complement.
ATTCTCTAGCAAATATAACGCTCTACTTTTGTATTCTTAAAGTCTAGATCTTCTTAAGCAATCAACTATCAACTATCAACCAGCATAAGTCTGGTTCATATTGACATAATCAAGACCGAGCTGCGTTTGGAATAAATCCCATTTAGATCTTCCACATAATGTGCAACCAGTATAAAATTAATGTTCTAGTAAGTAGTAAATCAGTACCATTTTTCTTATTCTTGGTGAATAGATTACCAAGTACCAACACTGAAATCACCACATTTAAGTTTAGCAGAATAAAGATTCAGAACAGTCCTACCCCTATCCAGTTTACCAACATGAAGTCACATGCGTTTCTGCTTGCAGAGGTTCTTCAATTGGAGGCAAAACAGAGGTGGAAATAGAAAAACAAAGCAAGCAATTAATTCAAAAACTCACAGTTGGCATCCGGATATGGTTTCCGGGCATTAGAGCATATTTGGGTATGGTAGCTACAGAAATGACCGGATACCTAGGGATCGCAAGAAGCTGAAGTTGGCAGATTCGGGGAAACCAGACCTAAAGATGGCAATATCGACCATAGCAAAGTTGAGAGTTCTCGGTCCTTGTCAACCTCTCTGGCCCGACTGTCGGAGACTTAATCGACGGCAAAGCTTCAATGCCAGTGCATATCTGAGTGTACAATTTACCAAGCTTCATGGTTTTGGCGGCAATATGTTTGTATTGAAAGGGAGAAATGGAGTAGATTTTATGGCGATGTCAAGAGGGATTTATTCCAGTGTAGAGAGATTCTAATGAAGATTTCGGGTGTCTTGTAAGTTGGGTTTTATGAGTTTTATGTTGATATACTCTATTGGATAAATGTATCTAACCCTTGTTTCATTTCAACCTGTCAACTTTTACTTTCACAAAAAGTTCATCAGTTTGTCCATTAAATATAACCCATCAAATTTTAATTAATTTGACTTTTTCATTTTCAACAATGTCATTTCTCCTATATTTTTCACTCCAATCAGACGATAATACATAACATTAGGGTGACATGATGTACTTTTGCAAAGATGATGAAGCTATGAGGATTTTTTCAAATTTCAAAGAGGCGGTATGTGACAAAAGACAAGTATGAGGAGCTGATGAATTTTACTATAATTTTTTTGTACTTATTTTATAAGTTGAATGTTTATACTTATGATAAAAAAACTCATTTAACTTTATCAGGTTCGAGGAATTTATCAGGCTGAGGAATGATATCTCCTTCCTTATTAAGAATTCGGGGATTATAGTATACTCATCCCCACTTTGTGGGGATTTTATCGGGGTTTGGAATTCCTCGCGACTTTCAAACTCTACCCCTACTTTATTCCATTTAAAATTTCGACAAGTTTTAAACAACTTGCTATAATTTCTAAATTAAGTTGGTAATAAAGTTGAAATTATTTGTAAGAGCCTACACTAAAATAAGACTCAACTATTTCATCTATAGATAATTCAAATCATAGCCAATGGAAAAAAATAAAAAAGAATAATGATCTTGCAAATGTAAACACAAAAAATGCAATATACATGCCCCAAGCATTAGTCATATTTCACTCAGAAAAATTTGATTTGTAATAATGTCACTATACATATTAAGGGTGGAAATTTTATACTAGGAAATGAGAATTTGAAGAACACTTTTCCTAAAAGATGACATTTGTCCCAAAATTCGTTGGCGAAACAAATGTCATCTGTTGGGAGCATAGTATTTCAAATAGCTGGCTCAAATTTAGTAGCTTAATGTGTGAAGTATGATATTTGTAATGATTTATAACAAGAAATATATGTTTTTTTACATATTTAAGTTAATATATTCTCTTGTAACATATAATAATGTTAACATGAATCAAAATCCAAATGTTTAAAATTAAAATTTAAATGTGTAAAATTAAATATCTAACCTATATTAAGGTTTGAACCGTACCTGAACCGGGTCAAAACCATGTCTAAACCTGAATTGAAACCGGAACGGTGGTTTCACCCTATATAAAGTTTAGGTTAAGGTTCATGAAAACTACGAACCGGAACAGGCGGTTCAGGAACCGTGGCCATGTCTACGTAATAAGATGCTACACTATTATAAATGATGAACATGATTTGGTAAAATGTATCGGTCATCCCAAGATTTATCTAAAAAAAATAAGTTGATTTCCTGAATTTTTAAAAATCTCAGATATTCCTTTGAAATTGTAAAAAATGCACCACTCACAATGTCATTGTCAGTTTCCAATTGAAGAGAGAAATCAGAAACATGGTATATTTGATAAGTCAAATCAACTAGAAATTGACACGTGATATTGAGGAGGGAAGGTGATATATTTTATTTTGCAAGTTCATGGGGTATGCGTCACATTTAAAAATTTAGGGATAAATGACTATTTTAGATAAGTTCAGAGATAATAAATGTACGAGGTGTTTTTAACTTTATAGGTTTGAGTGACATAAAAATATGTTGAACCTATTTTATTGTCGTGTGAGTTATTGCATGAGGGGACTTGAGCTCATATAGTACAAAACTGTGTTGTTATTTGTAAACATGGTTAAATCAAAATAAAAAAAAAACCATTTAGTTTGTAACATGGATCAATTTACATCTTTTATATACAACTCGTTAATCATATGTATTTAATATGAGCAATATTGTCAGATTTGACATGACCGATTGAATCATAAAATATAAATTGATATAAAAAAAATCCTACATAGTTGATATTATTTGAACAAAATCATGGTCGGCCATCTTTGTGGTCATTAAACTCGGTGTTTCTCTAAATTTAAAAATCAATCAAGCTTGCTTAACAATAGAATTTAAATTAAAAGTCATTTAGTTTAGTATTTCTTTAAACTTTTTTCAACTTAGAAGAGTTACTTTTAAGTAAAAAGTAAGAAGTAACTAATATTTAATTCTAGAAAGGGATTTTTTTTTCCAATTTACTTTTTGCCAAACAAATTACAATATTCTCCTTATATTATATTCAACACCCAATACCCTTTTTAAAAGTATGTCATTTTTAGTCTTTTCAAGATTCAACATCTTATAAGTGACTTAGAATTCAATTTTGAAAAACACTTTTAATGATTTAAAAATCATTTTACAGAAATACTTAACTACTTATTTTGAAACTCTTTAAAAGTTGAAAAAACACTTTTAAATTATAAGTTAGGTCTGAATATCCATTCTTGAGAAACACAAAGCCAAAGAATATCTTGCCAGCAAGCGCATTCATATCCTTTTGTAAATGATACTGATTAGTAGGGAGCTATTTTGGTCCCCTAACAATGTTGAGGCTAGACCTATTCGGGGGCGGGCGGAGTCCAAGCTTGTCAAAGCTCGAAGATTTATACGTCGGGTTTGGTTTTTATATAAATATCCGAGCCCGGCCCGATGAATAATTTTATATATTTATTATATATTTATACATTAAATTTATTATTATTTTAAGATTTTATATTTTATCCTATTAAATTTTTATACTTGGTTACAATAAATGTT
>CATIWQ010563100.1:0-17401 GCA_949673415.1 Euphorbia schlechtendalii | reverse complement strand
ACACACACAAAAACAAAATAAAAATAAAAATATACTACTATATATATATATATTGGAAAAGATAAGAGATTTAAGTGCCAATGGAGTTTCCCAATTCCTTGACTTCATATTCATGGATGAAATCTAACTTGAAAACTTCTTGAATGCAAGCATCGATCAAGTCAAGTTTCATGCATATGTCTTCATCCATTGGATATTTATAAGCCTTATTCATATTAAATTCAACAGTATTGTCACCTATCCTTAACTTAATTTTTCCTTTTGACACATCTATCAATGCTTTGCCAGTATGCATAAAAGGTCTTCCTAAGATTATAAGGCATTTTTATTCATATGCAAAATATAGCACAACAAAAACTGTCTGAAAAACAAACTTATCCACTTTAACTTGCACATTTTTTATTATGCCATAAGGACATTTAATAGACTGGTCGGGCAATTGGAAAACCATATTTATCCTTTTCACTTCATCATTCAGCTTCAACTCTTTGAAGATCGATAAAGGTATAAGATTTAAACTAGCCCCAAGATCACATAAACATTTTGGAAAGGAAATGTTTCCAAATTTACATGGCATTGTGAAACTTCTCGGATCTTTAAGTTTAGTGGGAATTGTAGCAGTTATTATTTTGCTACAATCTTCAGTTAAAGATACTTAAGATATTCCTTCTACACTAAGCTTAAGAGATAAAAGTTCTATAATAAACTTACCGTAGTTTGGAATCTGTATAATGGCTTCAATGAATGAAAGATTGATTTCCTGACCTTTAAGTTTGTTGATGAACTCGATGGATTGTTTATACTCATTCTTCTTCTTCTTCATTCTTTGTGGAAATGGTGGTTGAGGGGGATTAACCTTTCCGGAATTAAGTTGTTCATCCACTCCTACTTTATCATTGGATTTACTCATATAATCATCCGGCACTTCAACAACATCATTAGCAAGCATACCTGAAGGATCTAATTTATCTAGTAATTTACCACTACGAAGGACTATAGCATGCACAGTTTCCTTAGGATTTCCTTCTATGTTACTAGGTAAATAGCCTTTTCCTCTAGAGGGAACTCGCTAATTGACCAACTTGTATCTCCAAATTATGAATAGAAGATGATTGATTCTTAAACATCTGATCCCTCTTATTCTCTAACTTCTTGTAACATTCCTCAATCTCTGATTGCTTATTACAAACTCCTTCTAGAAACTTGTCTATCTTACTAGCCAACTATCATATTCTATCAGTACTCTAATAATTCTTTTGTTGATTATCATCATACTTCCAATTAAAACTCCTATAATTATTTCCACTATTGCTATAAGAATTCCATTGACTTTGAACATAACTTAATTGCTCCTCTACAAATGAGTTTAAGTTACACTCAAAAGAAGTGTGTCCTATTTGGCCATAATTTTCACATGTCTAAGGGTTACTCTTACTTATATGCATATTATCTATCTTATGAGATAATGCATATATTTGCGCTTGCATAACAAAAATAGGGTCTAATTCATTGACCATTTTAACTGAACTAGAAGATGTAGATGTAGCATGTGAATGAGTATGATGAGTAGTACTTACTTATGCTCTCTTTACTGGCCACATACTATTGTTATTTGCCATATCTTCCAAAAGATCAAAGGCTTCTTGACTAGTCTTCTTCATAAGAGATCCCGCAGCCTTAGCATCAATCGCTCCTCTTGTTGCATGATTTATTCCATTGTAGAAAGTTTGCAGAATCACATTCTAGGGTAAACCATGATGAGGACAAACTCGCAGAAGTTCCTTAAAACATTCCCAAGCTTTGTACAAGGATTCACTATCTTTCTGAAAAAGGAAGTGATTTCTTTAATGAGTCTTGCAATTTTGGCTAATGCAAAGTATTTAGTTAGAAAGGCTTATGCTAATTGATTCTAAGTGGTGACTGAATTTGGGGTAATGAATTCAACCAAACTTTTGATTTGTCATGGAGTGTAAATGGAAATAAGCGAAGTTTAATTGCTTCTTCAGGAACATTGGGCATTTTGAAAGTATCACAGACTTCTAAAAAGTTTGCAATGTGAGCATTCAGATTTTCATTGGGTAGACCATAGTATTGTATATTATTACTAATCATTTGAATCAATGCTGGCTTGATTTCAAACCGATTTTCATTAATTAGTCGTCTAGCAATTCCCTGATTGTTACCTTTGATGGTCGAAATGACATAGTCCATGAGCCTTGGTTGAGGCTGATCATTATTTTGTTGTTCCTCGTCATCCATCCTTTTTCTTTGTCTCTTATTTATCCATTTTCTGCTCTTACCAAATAATTCTATTTCTGATTTGAAAGATGCCAAACTTTCTCCCGAACTACGCATACTTGGCATTCATACGCTAGAAAGAAAACTCAATGAATAAGCAAGAAAAAGTTAATAAAAAATATAAATACTTAAAACAAAAAAAAAATAAAAAAAATAAATCTAATTGACACATAAATATGATTACCCATTCTCTGGCAATTTGATATCTAGAACGCACTTGCCTTCCCTGGCAATGGCGCCAAAAACTTGTTCGTCACTTTTCTACTGATAATATAAAAGTTCAAAATATGAACAGGTATTGTCAGTACTGCTTATCAAATAGAAAAATGATGATAACTACAAGTATACAGTTACGATGTAGTTTTAAAAGATATCAATCCCACAAGGAAGGAATTCAATTCTAAGGATCAACTAGAGTTATAGAACAAAAGAAAATAAAATAGGTTAAAGGTTTTGGATGGTAGACTAATGAATGGATAGATGCATGAACAGTCTAGAGAAGATGAAAAGCATATAGATATTCCCTAAGAATAAGTATAGTGGAGTAAAATATGCAAAATAATCAAGAATGTTTTATGCACTAGATAACTTCAACAAACTCGGTTCTAGATGCCCAAATATCCTATAATTCACCGCAGAGCAACACGTGAAATGACTTTTCTAAATCTAGGGTAAATGAATTATGACACTTAGAAAATCCTGGACAACAATAATACTATGCTTAGTACGGGTCGCTCTCACATAGCCATATTTAGCAAGTTACCACTCCAAAAATGTTTGCTCACTAAACAGAATTATAATCACAGATCCAGTGATTATACACAATCTTGTTAACCCTGAAACTACTATTAAAGTCAACTCGAAAGCATATAACTTCATTAGTATGAGTGACGCAAGATGAAAGACTCGTTATGACACACAGACATGTCGTAAACTTTGAATTAGAAAGTATAAGCAGAAAACAAAGTAAAGTTATAAGGTTTGCAAGTGAACGCTAAAGTTTATCAAATCGTATCCACTCTTTAATGGGAGTCATCAATTCCCGCAATTCCTGCATCTACCTTGAATTCATTCTCGACTCATACAGAACCTCTGTTAGGATGCTATTCCTTGTGAATATTGAACAAATGAATGTTGAAGAATAGAAACTTTTATTGATAAGTGCTTTATAACTACACTCATACAACAATCGCTCGAATTTGTGGAGAAATCTAGTGATTGAAACAAGAATCTAATCACTTATATATTTTTCTCTCTAACACTTTGAACTTAGCAAAATCTATATAACTTTCACTCTCTATCCATCATGTATCATGCCATACATGTCATCTCACACCATTTGCATGAAATGGTTGATTTGAACCTCTATTTATAGAGTGTGAAAGGTTGCGTTTATCCAAATGAATAGTCTTGTCCATTGGTGAAGGGTTGCATCATCTTCAATGTGATTGGATGCAAGATTTCATCCTTATCTTCAATGGATAGGCACCTTTTCATGGTGTCATTTTCTCCAAAAGGTGTGTCTTCGCCTAACAGTTGATGGTGGTTGATTGTTCTTATCCAGCGGTTGGAAGTTGAGAAGAGTTGATCAAACTTATCAAGATTTATGAGTGTGACATACTTTTCATGATCGTGAATGTAAGTTGGTAACTGATTGTTTGTGAAGAATGATAAGTCACAATCGTGATAGATAGTCACGAGCATGACTTGGCCAATCGTGAGTGGGAATCATGATCATGACATGGTTTTGACTTATGCTTTTCTTCATGATTCTACTTTGCAACTTTACTGATGTTTGAAAACTTTGATCCTAAGCCAATTCCTTGCATTCCATGCATCTTTTTGGACACTTTTTCACTATTTTTTAATAGAATTCCATCTTAGATCATTTCACTCCCACAATTCACCTAGTTTCTGCACTTACATAAAAACAACTTCATACCACGTGAAAATAAGTATAAAATGACTCTAAACCACATCATTTTATGAGTAAAAATATCAAGATAATAAGGGTAACTATACACTTATTAGTAGATTTGGGTGAGTTGCCATAATTTTAAAACTCGGATCCCTTTTGAGTATAACATCATGACACTAACATTGGTCCTGTCTTGATCAATTATTATCGAGCCTCAAAGCTTACGAGTTGCTGCCCATTGTAACAATCCTTGTTGTGAAAGAAATTCAATGATATTTTCCATTTTCCCCCGGGATAGAAAATTGATGTTCTTTGCCATTTCGGAAAGATTTGATGAATTGGATGCTTTTTTATTTACATTTTTGTTCTAATTTTTGCATAGACTACCCTTGCGGGTTTTCAATCTATCGAACATTGTAATTACTTTTCCCTAGACCATCCTTTCAGGTTTTCAATCCAGTAGACTCATTTTTTTTATGCAAAGGCATTACTTGCATTGTTTCACAAAACAGTACACATGTATTCAATTATAAATATACACGTAATGATTCAACGATGGTGACATTTCTATGAATGAAAATAACCAAGGTACAAATGTAACCAATGATTTAACCCCTATTGTCAACCCACCCTCTCGAGTTTTCAAGTTGATAACTGACTATTTTCTCTCACTGTCCTAATTTTTTTCCCAAAGTGCCCATTTTGGGTTTTCACTTTGATAGACTATTCAACAAAAGAATGCCGTCATTTTTTGCTCAACTATATGAAGAAGGACAGTTGACGGGCTTGCTGTATAATCTCTTTTATTTATTTTACTACTTTCAATCATTTAATTCTTTTCCCTAAACGTGATAGCGCTTAAGCCGGTCTTGGTTGAAAGGTTTCACAAACTTGTTGATGTTCATATCCATCACCTTTATCGCTCCTTTGCTAAGAACCTTCTTGATCACGAATGGGCATTCTTGAATGGGTCTAAAATTCTTCCTAGTATCAACATTAAGGATTTCAATTGCTTTGAGACCAAGTCCCCCTTTTTCAAGGGCTGCTTCTGATGCTTAAATTTTTTGTTGCAAGCTCTTGTTGTGCGTTTCTGAGACATCTGAAGACGTTCAAGGGCTTTCACATGATGCTTGTTGATCATGTTCAACTACTCAAATCTAGTTTTTTCCCAATCTGACTCCTTCAACCTAGATTCTATGGCTACCCTTAAGAATTTGACCTTAGTTTCCATTAAGAGAACCGCTTAAATCTCATAGACTAAGGAAAAAGGGGTCTTGGTCTGTTGGTGCTCGCACACTGGTTCTGTACCCCCAAAGCGCAAATGAAAGCTTATCTACCTAATCATGGTAAGTGGTCATCATTTTGGGCAAGATTTTCTTGATAGACTTATTCACTACTTCCACTGCCCCGTTCTTCAATCATACGGCTGTTACCCCTTGGAACTGAACCCCATTATTGGATACAATGTGGTGAGGCATCCTGTAGCGTGCAAAGATATGCTTTTTGATGAACTTGGCCATCTTCTTAGCGGTTTTGTTAATGAAAGGCTCGACCTCTACCCACTTGGAGAAGTAGTCAACCGCCACAATGATGTACTGATGCCCATTAGTCTAAGAGGGTTAGATCACACCGATAATATTAATCCCCACGCCAAGAATAGCCAAGGAGTTGAAAGATTGTGGTGATCAGACAGAGGAAAATGATTAATGTCTCCATATATCTAGCATTCATGGCACTTCTTCACCTCGGAGATCTAATAGGCCATCAAGGTAGTCCATAAATAACCCTATCATTGAATCTTCTTTGCTGAGGGCAAACAATTCATGTGAGGGCCACAGTCTCCTCTATAAATAAGATTTATGACCAGAGAAGCTTCCTTTTCCGAAAGACAACACTGATCAAGCCATCGCTAGTGTATTTAAAGAGATCATCCCCCACAATTCTGAATTAAGCAGCCAGCTGACAAAGAGATAACCATTCTGAGTCTGTTACCCCTAAAGGGAAGTCCCCATCTTAAATTAGTTGGACTATGTCCCGATACCAAAAATTGTCATCCATGCTAATGGTGGCCGAGATTGCACGTAATAAAAAGGCTCTTTAGATGATTGAAGAACCATGAGCTTGATGGGTAGGGTTTGGGGACCTTCCCACATAAAAGCCATAGTGGCTAAGGAATCCACCATTTGATTCTCATCTCGGGGAACATGCCGATATAGACACTTCTTGAATTTTGTGGCCAACTTCAAAACTGCAACTAGGTAAGGCTGAAGTGACTCCTCCTTTATTTCCCAATTGCCGATGACTTACCGAATAACTAGGGTGGAATCACCAATGATAGTGACTTCTAATACCTTGACATTTTACAAAGCTTGCATACCAAAGAGACATGCGTCTATTCTACTCCATTGTTTGTTATGGGAAATTCCAGATGCTTAGAGAGTGGGATGACTTCATTCTGCGATGTCACTAGGACTACCCCGAAACCTGCCCCTCGATGATTCATAGCTTTGTTAAAGAATTTTTTCCACTCTTCATTCAAAGACTCTATAGCCTTTAGGTGCTCATCAGGAAAATCTAAGTTCTCCACATAGTCAGAGTCAAGGGCTTGATTGGAGAGGAATTTAGCGATTGCCTAGCCCTTAATCACCTTCTTCGTGACATGCTCTATATCAAACTCAAAGAGGAGAAGTAACCATCGAGAGAGCTTTTTGGATAGAGTCAGGGATTGGCACACATACTTCATTGGATCTATTTTAGCTGCCACTTAAATTTTGTTTGATTGGAGGTACTACTTGAGCTTCTTAGTGAGCTATACCATTATCGCACAAGTCTTCTCAAAAACTGTGTATCGGCTCTCATACTCTTCTTTCTCAAATAGCATACTGTGTTATCATGCTTATCTTCTTACTCTTAGACTATCATTTCCCCTACTGAGCATTCTTCAATAACAAGATAAAGAATGAGAGGCTCGATAGGAGTCAACGGCTTTAGAACTGGTTGATTGATTAGATGAGTCTTGATTCTGTCAAAGGCCAACTGACACTATTAATCCTAGACAATTGTCTATTACTTCTTCAATAACTCAAATATTGGCTTGCAGATGGGACAAAGTTATCACAACCTCGAGGGACTTTAGCTTCGAGCTGCTTCGCTACTTCTGCTTATTTCAGATGTGGTTAACTCAATTTTCACTTCACCGGTCTGGATTTTGGATTAGTTAGAATTCGATGTTTTACAATCTCTTTGGTGACGCCCAGCTAGTCTTCATATGACCAGGAAAAAGGGCTCACGTGATGTCTAAGCACATTTTTTGTCTCTCTCTTTTTTCTTTTCACCATGGTTTAAATCATTGAATATAGACAATTCATTTGCACCTAAGTTAATTTCATGCAAAGGCACATCATGTATGCTAAAAATGTTGTGTAGAGTGTAGACTCATATGAATGCATGGTGCCTTTAGGTGAAACATCAAATAAGTAAAGCAAAGTTTGGGTATTTCATACATATAATAAGTCTTACATATAAAGAGTTTAACAAAAAAAATTACATTATGATAATTTCTTCTTCCTCCATAGACGAAATATCTTCCTTGGTGATGGTAGCAATAGGAGCAAATAGAGTGGTACATGCATGAATGACCGGAGCAATGGACCTGCATGAGGGATCAACATGAAGAGTGCTTGTAATAGGAGTAGTGAGCATCAAGATTCCATCCATAGGGGTAGTGAGGGTGCCAGTAGTAGGAGCTATAACCACGATAGTTGAGGTGTGGATGGTCGGAGCAAGAATAAAGAAAGATGTGGCATCAGTATTGTTTGAAGTAGACCCTTCGGACACCATCCAAGATTGGCCCTTACGATCTACGGGTTTAAATTTCCCCTTGTGTAGCTCTTGGTTACAATTGCGCACATTAGCCAAGTCATGAAAAGTAGACACCTTATGCTCATGGCATTTTTTATGGGGAGCGAAATCCAATCCTAGGGGTATGAAGAACTGAGGCTCTTTAGATTCAAGATGCCCTGGTGATGTTTACCTAAGTCTTTCTCAAGGGCAAGGTTATGACACTTCAGCATTTACTCATATTCTTCATGGATTGATCATACTCAGCTACTACCTTCTTCTTGACTTTGGGAGGCGGATTGTCTACAGAGTTTATCTTCAAAGGAGGTGCTTGAAGCTCTCTTCCTTGATCAACTTCTGAATATCCCTAAGCAGGATTTAACAATTCTTCGTGTGATGGCCCACCTCTATATGATAAACATAGAAGTTATTCTATTCACTAGAACTTGGTTGGATAAATGGCTTCAAGCTTGTTGAACCCATGTTAATAGTACTTTATAGTGGAAATAACAAATTGTCTAGGATAGTGAAATTAATTGAGTACTAAGTAGACTCTTAATTAAACAAGTTTACTTGATTTTGTTTAAGGAAAAAAAACTCAATTTATTGAGGTTTTAATTAACTTATGGCTAAGAGTAAGAAAGGCTGAAATCAGCCTAGTATTACATAGTTTACAAGATATAAACTCAGCAAAGCTAAGTAACTTTTATTTCACTAAAAGCTGAGTTCTTTGACACTTACAAAACAAATGACACTAATGCTTTTAACGCTATTTGTGAGGGATGAAATATTCCTTTGATGTTTTTCAAGAGAAAAAGCAATGAAATTAAAGATGTTTCAAGTGGTCCTCACAATGAAAAGGTGTTAGTATGGAATGTTGGAGAATCATCGCTAAAGTCTAAGGCAAAAGGAATCCTTTGACATGCGCCATTTCTCAATTTCTCTGCGCAACTCTGCAACATCAGCAATCAGACAAATCACAAGCTTTTACATTGCATCTCACGCACCTCTCTTTTAGAACGGAATTGCTTGAAGAAATGAGTTTTTGACGCATTTAGATTAAAGAATTAATCTTGCGCTTCAATGTTCAAAATATCTATCTCTAAACATCTTGGAATTTGTTTTAAATGGAAAAATTCAAAAGCTGAAATGAGAAGAGAAATTGAAGACATAACAGGATGAGAAGTTTGCAACGGCTACTTCCAAGATCTTCAACTACAAATAGGGTGAACATACCTTTATACCTAATCTATTACTTCATGTCCACTTGACATCCAACACATAGCCCACACGGGGCAATATCATATCCCACACATTACCTATGAGATGTCCACCTGACATCCAACTCATAGCCCACACGGGGCAATTACATATATCACATAGCCCAAACGGGGAAAATACATACCCAAACCATTTTTCCCGCATAACATGATGCCCCTGCTGACATTCGAACCTAAGCCCACATGGGGTGAACTCTTTTTGAAACCCTTACCTTACAAATCCTCAAGGGTATACGCTTAATACCCAAACTATTCGCTCACATGGGGCAATGATTCATGCAACACCACATACCCTCAAAAAGTGATGACTAGACCAGCATTCGAAACTCCACCATAATTGGGCAAAATAATCAAATCATTCATTTAGTTGCTACATACGGTAGTTATTTTCATTTTATTTTAATTTCATCAGGGTATGTCACACTACTTACCCAAAATAATATTGACCTCCTCATTCCATGAGATCTAGTCACAGTACGAAATCTCAAACTATTGAGCTATTGGCACACGAATAACTTGGTCATCTCATTTACACCACTCATGTTAAGATGTTACACGAATATCGTACAAATCTCAAATCCACCCCTAGGGGTTGGATTTCCATTTTATCTAATGACTAACCTGTTTATTTCAAATGGATTGACAATATATTATTTATTCTGCATCATGGCATGTTAACCCAATGTGAATGCAGCCATAACATTAACATGTCACACATTTTTCACATCATGAATTGCATCACGTATCTTACATGCATGGTCTGATATTCTAATTATGTTTTTTATCTTGGAAAAGGCTTGCTCACCTCTAGGTCCGCATTTCTTCGATCATGGCCAATATGAAGGGGATTCCGAACACTGACTCAAATGAAGACTCGGGTGCAGATTCAGATTTAGTTCAGCGTGCATCTTTTAGTTTTGATAGCATGACCGATCCACGAGAAGAAGTTGTGGGGGAGGATCACCCATTTCTTACAGGACAAAATCCTCAATAGACACATTAGTCGTCGGTGAGCGTTAAGATTATAACCACCCTAAATTCCTTTGCAAATAGTGACCAACTGGGATCGATTATTCGTTTGCACATTGGGATAGGTCAACCTAAAGAGTGGGTTCATGATGCGGTGTCCAACCTGGACGTCACCCTTAATATCGAAGGTTCGACTTGTCAGTATAGAATTGGGAGACCTTCTACTTCTCAGCTCCTATTACCTTTTACAAGTTCGGGGCAAAACAAGGTCAACTAAATCAGAACCAAGCTTAGATTGGTCAGTCGAGGTATAACTTTGCCAATCCTTCCTAGAATCAGTTCTTCTCAAGACAGCCTAGTTAGTCACTATTCACCCAAGGACCTTTCTATCAAGGAGTGACTCAACAGCCTATTCCTAATTAGAGTACACCATTTCCCTCATAGTTCCAAGATATCCCTCAGTTGCCCCAACTTTGCGGTAACTCCCGGAGTAACTACATTTCTCCAAGAGGGGTATGGTTTATATCCAGACACTAGGAAAACTATTCACAAATAACCAAGAATGGTAGAATTATGGCAACAGTTCTTGGCCACTCACGGTGGTTATCTAATGAACACATACTATGAGCATGAGATTTTGTACCAGCTTTCATGTTCAATGATGATGGCTTTTTGGGACTTTTATCCCCGAATCACATGATTTTCGATTATTCGGAGATCTCAAATGAGAATGTTCCTTGTCACCAATTTATTTTAAGGACTTAAATTATTTTTTTAAGACTTTAAAATTTATATTTTGGTGAAAATTAATTTATTATTTTTTTAAAAAAAGAATTAAAAAATGAAAATTAAAAATCGGGGGAATCAAAAACCGATCTCGCCAGAACTCTGACGAACCTCGCTATAGTTTCGACGAGGGTTCCCCCTCGCCGGCATTTGTTTCTTTTTTTGGATTTTCGGGATTTTTTTCTCCTATATATATTCGTGGAATTTTCAGTATTCCAGACCTTGAAATTTCAAAAAAAGTTTGATTTTCTCAAGAACAACAAGAAAAATATTTTCTTACATTCGGATCCAAAACACGTTTGGATTTCGAAACTTTATAATTTTCAAATCATCTTTCTTCCATTTCATTTTCTTCAAAATTCCTTAGATATTCTCGGGTCTAAAACAAATTTAGAATCTGAGTGTAATTATCTTTAGGATAAATAAACATTTATTTTCCATACAAACACAATTGAAAAACGAACAAGGGGTGCTCCTAGGGGATCATACGGATACGTAGAAGTGGATTCACACAGAAAGGGTAAGCCTCTGAGTTCCTAGAGTTACTCTATCTTGTGTTTCTATTCATATTTCAATTTATTCTAAATGATGACCTGGGAATAATTTTGATTTATTATGTTATGTAAATATCGATGTAATATTTATTATTCTTCTTCTTTTCTATTTATGAAAATTCATGTTAAGATTACCCCAACGAAGGGAATAAAAATCATTCCCATAAAACAGGCCTCACATTTTTCCATGCGGTCATTTTCACTAATAAAAAATGACAAAAATATTTGTAAGTAAAATGAATCATTTTATTTCTAAACAAGAATTTTCAATGATTGATGTTTTTTACTTGCTAAAATCAAATCGAGCATACGTGTAAATATTCAAGTTGTGTTGTATTCCCTATGCTAACCCTTGTGGATGCAGGTTAGATGTATGCCTAGGTTTTATATTCCTACGGGTATTTCCATTTAAATTATATTTTTTGAGAAATGTAATTAATAGATCAGGCAACTGGTTGCATCCCCCGAGGTTTTGTAATTTTAATCTTTACTTTTCCACATATATTTGCCGCTTTATGTATGGTTTTATTGCTTTCTAACTATATGTGAATCATGCATTATAACATATCCCACACATTACCTTTGAGATGTCCACTCAACATTCGATTTATAGCCCACACGGGGCAATCACACATACCACATAGCCAAACGGGGCAAACTTATTTTGAAAACTGTACCTTACCAAATATTCAAGGGTATATGAATAATACTCGAACCATCCACCCACATGGGGAAAAGATTCATGCACCACCACATACACTCATATAACGATGACCATACGGGCATCCAAAACTCCACCCTAATTGGGAAAAATAACCAAATCATTCATTTAATAGCTATATACGGTGGTTATTTTCATCTTATTCGATTTCACTAGGGTATGTCTCACTGCTTACCCCAAAAAATTTTGACCACCTCATTCCATGAAATCTTGTGATAGTACGAAATCTCAAAATATTAACCTATTACCATATGGGTAACTTAGTCACCTCACTTACACCACTCATATTACGATATCACACAGACATTGTACAGATCACAAATCCAACCCTAGGATATAATTGGCTACGTTAAAACCCGATTCAAGATAACTGGTTGTGTTAACATCTTCTCCCTAAAAGTAATTTAGTAGATTATTATCACTCATCATGGATTAAGCCATGTCAACCATGGTTCTGTTCTTCCTTTCTATAACCCCATTTTGTTGAGGAGTATAAGGAGTAGAAAGGTTGTGGTCAATACCATGTGCTGAACAGAATTCTTCGAAATGAAAGTTCTCAAATTCAAGTCCATGATTACTTCGGATTTAACTGATTTTAGTTCCTAGTTCGTTCATTATCTGATTACTGAGTTTGACAAAAGATTGAAAGGTTTCATCTTTGCTACTCAGCAAGACTACCCAAGTGAATCTCGTGAAGTCATCCACAACCACCAATAAAAATATTTTTCCACCAATGCTCATGGGTTGAACAAGACCAAATAGATCTAGGTGGAGGAGCTCTAACAGTCTCTTAGATATTACATTGTTTATTGATCTAAATGAATTTTTAACTTACTTACAAAGCTGGCAAGCTGAGCAAAGCCTATCTTTCTCAAAGTTGATACTGGATAAACCCACAACTAGTTACTTTTTGGCCAGTTTGGATAAAATGTTCATATTTATATAACCCAACCTTTTGTGCTAAAGCCACAAATTATCCTCCTTAGATACAAGACAAACATTAGAGGAGCCTGGGGATAAATCAATCATATACACATTATTAATTCTAGGAGCAAAGAGTATAGTTAAGTCATTCTTACACTCAATAACTGAGCAACATACTGAGTCGAATGTTACCTTTCTTCTTTCATCACACATTAAGGTTACACTAAGCAAGTTGAACTTGAATCCTTTGACCAGAGAAACCTCTTCGATTGAAGGAGAAACACCGATAGTGTCACATCCAACAATCTTCCCTTTTTGGTTATCTCCGAAATTGAAACTCCCATTCGTTTTACACACCAATGAGATGAATTAGATTTCATCTCCCATCATATACCTAGAGCATCCACTATCAAAATACCACATTCTAGTGTCATAAGTGGATCTTAGGCTCACTTGCAAAATAAATACATTTTCTTAGGTACCCATGCTTTTGATCTAGGTCCTCCTTTGTTAGTAATGGTTACATTAGACCAGTCTTACTCATCATAATAACCATTTTTATGCCTATAAAGAACTGTGGCATGTCCATCTTTGCCATGAAAGCCACAAACTGCTTTCACTTTGGGTTGGCTCACTTTCTTCTTTTTAGAGGAATTCTTCTTCTTAGAATTATGAGTTTGGCCACTTGAAGATGGATAGTTGGCTGGAGGAGAAACCTGTTTCTCTTTTAAAGTTGTTATCTCGGTAGTCATCTCACCTAATTTCTTAGTGAGCTTGTTATTCCGACATTCATGATATTTAGGTTTTTCTTGAAGAAGGTGGATATCAAGAGATAAGGAAGAAATAATATCTTCCTAATCTTCACTTCTCCTCACTAGCTCTTTGATGTTTTTGCTAAACTTATTAGTTAGCTTCATCACATCAAAGAGTACCAGTGCGAATTCTTCAATTGACAAAAGGATTTCAGGATGTACCTCAACTTGTGAGTTCTTTCCTTTGTTGTGCTCAACTTCAGAGTCAGTAGCAGATGAATTGCTCTTATAAGTATATGCTAAGCTCTCACCCTTTCATTTTTTATCACCACAAGCAAAGGTTGGCGGAATCGGTAGCTTCTTCATAAGATGATGAAGATTCTACTGAATCACTCCATGTGGCAGCAAGTGCCTCATTTTTCTTGGCGAACCTCTTCTTGAATCTTTCCTTCTTAAATTTTGGATAGGATGACTAAATATGGCCTTTCTCACCACAGCCAAAGCATTTGATATCTATACTGTGCTCCTTCCTTGGTCCTTCCTCAACTCCACGTCGGTGTTGAATTTCCTTGGTTTTACTGGGTAACTTCTTTTTAGGGAATTTCCCATCCTTCTTCATGAAGCGCTTGAATCGCCTCATCAAAAGTGCATATGCTCATCTGAATCACTGCATGTGGATTCGTTTGATGAATCAGTTTTCAAGTTAATAGCTCTGCCTCTTTCTCCTTGTATTTACTCCTTTTGGAGTCATTGTTATATTTCCTCAAGGACATTTCCTAAGTTAGCAAGAGGCCTATGAGCTCATCATGCCTATAGGTATTCAGGTTGTGAACCTTTTCGATTGCGCTCTTCTTGGCATCCCACTCTTGAGTAAGAGTGCGGACAATCTTCTTCACCATATCCTCTTTGGTGAACTCCTTGCCTAATCTCTTAAGTTCATTAATGATGTTAATGAACCTAGTATTCATGGATTGAATAACCTCATTAGCGCCCATCTGGAACATTTCATACTCTCTCAACATGAGGTTGATCTTCAACTCCTTGACCATGTCGGTCCCCTCATAGGTGATCTCCATTTTTATCCATATTTCTTGCGTTGTCTCATATCTTGATACCCTCTAAAATTTTGAAAGATCTAGTGCACAATGTAAGTAGTTGATGGCTACCGCATTCTCTTTGAGAAGCCTTTGGTTAGCATCATCGTAATCTTCTAGACTGATTGGGACTCGTTCCCCATTCCGTATCATTGTAAGAATTCTTGGGCCAAGCTCAATAGCGAGCCATGCTTGCATGCTTTGTGACTGAATGAAGTTTTTCATGTGGTTTTTTCAGAATATATAATGATTACCATCAAATAGTGGAGGCTTGGTTACATACATTCCTTTCCTGAGGAGTGTAGTCTGGCCAGAGTTGGAAGAATAGTTATTGTAAACATAGGGATCTTTAACTCAAAGATGATGAATCTTTACAGTTGAGCACTCACTCTGATACCACTTTTTGGTCCTATACAACTTAAATAACATAGTAGAGGGGGTGAATACATTTACTTGGTTCTTTTTAAGACTTTGAAATTCTTTTTCCAAGTTAAGTGTTTAGATGCGTGTTGAGTAACTCTATGTTGAGTGCAGGTCTAAAATCTATAAACTACTCAGCTTCGCAGACTTAGTTTATCTTCGATCACTATTGAGTACTTTACTCAGCTCGGATTGGTTTTTCAAGCTTCAAGATAAAAATATAGTGATTGATGAATGAGCAGGAGACTATAAAGATAAGCGATAAAAGTAAGAAACTTTCCTTCCTTAGGCGGAGAAGCCTTTACGGCGTGTAGAGCGATTACAAAAAGTACCTTCTTTTCTAAACACCTAGCGTTCTACAGTTTAGGTACCCTTCCTAAACCATCACTCAAATTATCGAATAGAAATTATGAACTAAGTATTTCAACTTATAAAATTCATCGAATCCTTTTACAATGTTAAATCTAAGATTTGATTCTCTCTTTTAGAAATAGATTATACAATTTGCATTTGTTTAGAATGCTTGATTTGGAATTTCTGAATGCTAGGAATATATGGAGAGTATTTAAGCTCTTAAGAAATTTGAGGTGATTTACAAGGTTTGAACATCTGCTTCAGTTAGTTCGGGTTAAGGGTTGAACGTCGAGTGGACATCTTGAAAAAATGAGGTTATATTCGTCCTGTATGGGCTAAGAGTCAGATGTCAAGTGGACATCTCGCTTAAAAAGGGATAAATGATGTTCCATGACTCTAATTTGTTCATGTTGTCCTAGGGTGACATGATCTCTAGTGTCATCTAATCCTAAGTGTATGTGACACCAATTTGGTATCATGATGATGAGAAGATGTTATATTATATTGTATTAACATTATGAGTGTGTGCGTTTAAGTGTCTACACTAATATTCGTAGTTAACATGACATTTTTACAGTGATAAATTGAAAGTAGTAAACACATGGCACATAGCATGCAAGTATACAGTTGCGATGTAATTTTAAAAGATATCGAACCCACAGGGAAGGAACCAAGTCTAAGATCAACAAGGGAAAATAGAGCAAATAAAATAAAAATAGATTGGAGATTTTGGATAGGAAGATTAGAATGAAAAATGAGTAAATATAGATGTGAAGACTAGAGAATCTAAATATAGAGATTTTCCCTACGAACAAGTATAGCAGAAAAAACATGCAAGTTCAACAAAGATGTTACGATTCACTAAACTAATTTAATAGACTCGATTCAAAACACTTAGAAGTTCTATTATTCGCTGCAGAGCAACACATGAAATGACTTTTCTAAACCTAGAGCGAACGAATTAAGATAATTATATAAACCTGGACAACGTCAATACTATGCTTAGTACGGGTCACTCTCACATTGCCATATTTAGGAAGTTACCATTCCAAAAATGTTGGTTCACTAAACAGTGTTATATCACAGATCTAGTGAATATACATGAAATTTTTAACCCCGAAACTACTCTTAAAATTTACTCTAATGCATATAACTTTATTAATATAAAAGGCTTAGCACGAAATACGCATTATGACACATAGACATATCATAAACTTCGAAATAGAAAGTATAAGTAGAAAGCAAAGCAAAGTTGTAAGGTATGCAAGTGAAAGCTAAAGTTTATTAAATGGTATCCACTTTTTAATGGGAGTCGCCAATTCCCGCAATTGCTGCGTCAGCTTTGAATTCGGTCTCAGCCCGTACAGAACCTCAGTTAGGATGCTATTCTTTGCGAATATAGAACAAATGAATATTGAAGAATGAAAACTTTTATTGATAAGTGATTTGCAAGTACATGTATATAACAATCGCTCGAGAATATAGAGAAAT
>CATIWQ010563067.1:0-25438 GCA_949673415.1 Euphorbia schlechtendalii | reverse complement strand
ACCTAGTATAAAGATTGTTATACCAATTATCATAATCATTATAACGAATAATACCAAAAAATATTCAAATTATTGAAGATGTAGATAGTATTAAGATCTAGTTTCAGATTTCTCATTTGAAAAATATAATAGTCATTATACTTGGTATAATGACCATTATACCTGGTTTAATAGTCATTATAACGAATAATATTAGTGAATATTCAATAATTGGGTAAAAAAGTATTAAGATCTAGTTTCAAATTTCACATTCAAATATAGTTTCATCTCATGTCATTATACCTGGTATAATGACTATTATACCAAACTAATAATATTAAAGAATATTCAAATAAATGGAGATAAAGAAAGTGTTAAGATCCATTTCAAATTTCACAATTGAATAGCACAATAGTAATTATACCTGGTATAATGGCTGTTATACCTGGTATAATGGCTGTTATATCCGAACATAACAAAGAATTTCAGAGAAACATTCATATCATTGAAGATAATGAGATTTTTAAGATCTGGTTTCAAATTTCATATTCGAACAATGTAATAAACATTGTATCTGGTATAATGACTATTATACCAAGTATAATGTCTGTTATACCAGGTATAATAGTTGTTATACCTGGTATAATGGCTATTATACCTGGTATAATGGCTGTTATACCTGGTATAATGGCTATTATACCTGAAATCGGTGGTTATTTTTATATTCACGTAATTTGAAAAATCAAAACTTAAATTCACGTTTTTTGAAAAATTAAAACATAAAATGTGAGATTTGTAAAATTACACCATGGCATTATTTAAAATTATTTTGATTTTTTCCGGTATTTTCATAAAAACCTCAAATTTCCTGTGCTTTCACATCTTTAAACTGTTAACATGTAACCAATTGAATTTATTATAATTGGTATAATGGGTGTGATGACCCTATCTCTTCTTTAATTCAAAAAAGAAAACAAAATAATGTCACGATGTTATCCACTATCCAAACAAAGATATTAATTTCATACAATGCATAATATTCGTAAATATGAAATTAATAAGAGTTAATGAAAAGCGTATAACTAATCCATATAAATATAAATATGCATATATTAAAATATAATACTGCATGGCGCTGACACATATTCTCCTTTTCTAGATACAAAGTTATGTGAATTGAACAGAAAATGCGAAAGAAGAGGGCAGGAGAACGATGAGAAAACCCTAATGAGCTAGCCGTCGCCCAACTTTTCTTTCCGATCACCGATTTCTGTCATTCATGGCAGCCTCGGATTCCTCTCCTCATATCGATTTCAACATCGGGCATCTTTTTGAGGGAAAATCCTATGAAAAAAAACTCACAAAAAAAGAAACCCTCGTACGCTGAGGTTGCTCAAGATTTGCTTGGGAAATCGGTTTCATTTGTCCCAAGCCCTTCCATCTTAGAGAAAGGTAGGTACAAGACTGTGTGAATACACAGTTTGTGTATGATAGACAGGTGCAACTGTATGAGTAATCTTTAATAGGGTGTCTTATTCAGGGAAAAGGGATTATTCTAAGAAAGCTGGATGACCTAAAGAAGCAGATGTCTTCTGTTTTGGATATCCAATCACAATGGAAGTTAATCTTCATTGGATGTGGTTTCTAACACATCATGCTCGATTCTTTAGAAACAAAGAACAAGGTTTGGAGCAACGGCAGTGTCAACTTGAAGCCTCGAGTTTTTCAGCAACAACAGTGGATTTCGGACTTCGATCATTATGCTCGTAATACAATGAATACACAAATATGGGTCCGGCTTCAAAAGTTACCTTGGGAATATTGGGATCCCAAAATCCTAGCTGAAATAACAAGTTCTGAAGGTTGGTAGGGCTACATTGGATGGTTCATACGGTCACTATGTCCGGGTTTGGGTGGATGTGGGTCTCTCTACTATGTTGCCACATATTATTGGTGTGGCAAGGGAAGGGCAAGAGCTGTGTGGCATATGGCATATGATTATCAAAGGAATAAAAGACCTGTTGAGGTGTAGCATGCACGACCTTAAGATTAATAAGGTTGAAAAAACCCCAAAGCCAAATCAAGATTTCCTCACCAGAAGCGAGCCTCGACAAAAAAATATAGAGGAGAGAAACAACCACGTGGAGCCAGCCAAAACAGTTTTCAGCAACATAAAGGAGTGTTTGAAGGATAGAATGGTTGCAAAAAAATCACCATTGGTGGATATGGATTGGATTTCGACTGAGGGTGATTCTGAAAGGAAATAATGCAGATGTAAGTGGCTCCGAGGAGGGTGAGTTTTTGGATACAAATGGGGCTGTAGATGTTGGTATTCTTGAAATCAACAAACCCATTCTGCATCATGTGATGAAATCCGTAAAAGGAATTAGCTTAGAAATCCATCTACAATAAAGGCAGCCACCACCAGTTCTTGGTTTAGACACTACGTCAAAGTCATTATCCTTTAATAGGGGTTGTCATTCATGGGTTAATATGGTGGAGAACATGGAAGAACCTTGGCAAACATTTTTGAAAAGATGTAGTAGATCCAAGGCTATTTTGTTAGATTCATCTCGATCTTCAAGAAGTGCTAACTCACAATCACAGAAATTATGAAAAGCCACCCTCAAGTATCAATGATAGCTTTTTATTGGAATTTTAAGGGTTTTAAAAATGTGGAAATCCAACAATTTGTTACTTGTCTTGCTAAACCTAAAATTGAGTTTAATAATATTGACTCTTTGAATTGGAGAAAGATTGGTTTTCAATTAATTGCTATGAATGATCAGCTTTTACCAATGCTTTCTTAAGTCTTTTTCAGGTAGATATGTGATTTCGGTGAAGTTTTAATGGGCCGGGCTATAGGTATTCAATTTATGGTTCATGATTTGAGCATTAATGTGGGGTTTGTATATGGTAATAGTAGCTATTTAAACCACATGAAGATGTATAATGTTATTCGTGGGGTTGTCTAAATTGGTTGATAAAAATTAAGTCTGAATAGGGGATCTTAATGTGGTGTTAGACTCTCACAAAAAGAGAGGTAACCCATCGAATCCTCGTTCGTGTCGGGAGTTTAGAGAACGTATTGATAACACAAGGCTGGTTAATGTTGCAGTAAAAGGATCTTTGTTTACTTGGTTTAATGGAACGGAAGAACCAGACATGGTTGATTCTCACTTAGTTAGAGCTCTTGTGAGTTTAGATTTCGCAACGAGTTGTAATTCTTATTGTTTCTCGATACTTGCGAGACATTTTTCTAACCATCACCCACTATTGTTCGTTGGGGAGGATTTCTAGATTTAGATTTTAGTCAATATGGGTTACACATCCAAGCCTAGAGTAATTAGTGGCAGATCATTGGAATTCGGGTTTCCCTTCTCTCCAACCAGCACAGTCGCTTATGAAGAAGTTCAAAATGTTAACACCAATTCTACGTACATGGAACAATAATATTGTTTTTTATCATGTAAAAATGAATATTCCGAATAGTAAAGAGGTTTTACTTAAGGTGCAAGAATAGATCTCCTTAGTAGGTGTGTCAGAGAACTTAAACCAAGAAGAGTTTGAGGTTCATGCTCAATTGGATCTTCATTCACGATAAAAGGAGATCAATTTGAAGGGAAAGAGTGGTATACACTAGCTTAAAGAGGGAGATTGTAACTATGCTTTCTTTCACATAATTTCAAGTGTACGCAAATCAAGTGGAGAATACAACCGTTGCTTATAAACGATGAGGTTTCTTTTGGCATCGAACATATTTCAACCCATATAATTATCTATTACAGCATCCTTTTTACAAAGGATTCATCAATTCGGGTAGACAACCAGCTTATTTCTTCGATTGTGCCAAAAATGGTAACAGATCTAGAAATTTTGGCAAACTGTAGGGGTGGATGTATGCAGAGTTGTCCTCGTTGTTTGACATGGTTTCATGCTTATAGGGTTGAATTCTAAAGTCATGGTAATGATTCCAAAGGTTGATGGAGCGAATAGTTTTATGCAGTTTCGGCCGATCGTAACAACGAACATCGTATTCAAAATCATCACAAAAATTTTAGCGAATCGTTTAAGTGACATAGCTACCCGGATTATTACACCAAATTAATATGGATTTATTAAAGGGCGTCACATACATGACCGTATCACAATAGCCTTTGAAGGAGTAAATACACTTAAAAATTATGTTATGGTGATGGCAATAAATGGTTCAAGTGCACCAAGATCGAATGGTTTTACGAGAGTTTTGGTAAACTGTGGGGGCGGACGTATGCAGAGTTGTCCTCCATTTTTTGACACGGTTTCATGCTTATAGGGTTGAATTCTAACGTCATGGTAATGATTCCAAAGGTTGATGGAGTGAATAGTTTTATGCAGTTTCAGTCAATCGTAATGACGAACTTCGTATTCAAAATCATCACAAAAATTTTAGTGCATCATTTGAGTGACATAGCTACCTGGATTACTACTCCAAATTAATATGGATTTATTAAAGGGCATCATGTACATGAATGTATCACAATAGAATCTGAAGGAGTAAATACACTTAAAATTGTGTTTTTATGGAAATCTTGCTTTAAAGATTGACACCATGGATTGGGAATTTTTTTCTTGCAATCTTGCACGCTTTTGGGTTTTCAGATATGTTTGTGAGTTAGATTAGCGTCATCCTCAGTTTCACTCGCCTCTCCATATTGACGCATGTTGGTGCTAAGGATTATTTTCGGTGTTCGAGTTTGGGCTTGGGAAGGAAAATTTTCTTAATCGGCTAATTCTGTCCCTCATCAGTACTAGAAATTTAGTGCGGGCGAATTGCATGGTGCAAGTTACTTTTCCCTCGCATTTGCTTTACGCAGATGACATCTTGATATTTTGCAAAGCAAATATGAGAAACATGGTTGTAATTAAGGATGCTTTTGAACTTTATTACCTTAATTCCAGGTAGCAGGTCAGTTGGAGAAAATTTTCCATATATTTTGGCAAACAAGTGGGTATTAGTAGAGCTGAAGGTTTGGCGGTAATATCGAGCATCCAACGGGGTACCCTTTATTTATTTGGGAGTTCCTCTATTTTTTGGAGGTGCAAAGGCACCCCATCTATGGGGAAATTTGGAGAGAGGATTTTGCACAGATTTATGGGTTGGATGGGCAATGTGCTTTTAGTGGCTGGTCGATTAGTTCTGGTGCAATTGGTCATTACAAGTCCTATTATGCATTCGTTTCCAATTTATAAGTGGTATGCGTCTATGATCACTGATCTAGAGAAGTCGATCCATAATTTTTTCTGGTCAGGTTCAATAGAGAAAAGAAAGCTTATCACCACTCCGTAGCGTATTTTTTTAAGTCATTTTCTGTTGGGGTTTCGGTTTGAAGATAGTGGGTGACATCAATACGACCATGCTCACAAAGCTGGCTTCGGGGGATGATATCCAACAATGAATTTTTCTTCGTGCTCCTTCGAGATAGATTTATTAAACATGATGTCCCCTTAGATTGGATTTTTAACTCTAGCATTTGGAGTTCTATTTGGGAGGTCTATGATCTTTTACACGCACATGTTAGATGGTTTATTAGTTCCTCGAAGAAGTTGAATTTTTAAAACTCGGAGTGGATTATGCCAAACTTGGCAGTCCGCTTGAACTATGGGCGAGTAGATAGAATGAAGCTCATTATGATTGTTTCGAATTTCTTAAAGGATGGGGTTTGGACAAACTTTCCGGAAGAAATTCCTATTATAATTAGAGATGAAATTTGCTCAATTTCTGAATGATCATTTGGTGTCCATCGAGTAAGGAGATTTTTATGTTAAAATTATTTTGCAAATGCTGTAAGGGACTTTTTCAGTCCATAGAATATATGGCATCTATTTGGCATTCTTCTATTGCCCCTTCTCACTCAGTGATCTGCTGGATAGCAATCAATGGTTATGTTGCAACCCATGATGTTTTGGGATGTAAGGGTTTGTTCATTGTTTTATTTTGCCAACTGTGTCGTAGCCAATGTGAAGATCAAATTCACTTGTTTGTTAGCTACCCCTTTGCGAAGGAACTTTGAAATGGTGTTAGTCTTTTGTTTGGTCAAATGATTAACACTACTTCAGACATAAAGACGTTGTTTGGAACTGCCATTTTACATCGCTTTAGCTATCAAGTACAAATTTTGTGGCATTCAAAATCGTGTAGTTGATTTGGCTAGTGAGATGCAAAAGTATTTTTGAAGGAGAATCTTGAACATTCATGTCTATTTAAGGCATTTTTTGTCCATTTTCCAATGGACAAATCGTTTGGGGACGGGAAACATTTAGAACTAGATGTTTGAAAAGTGGATTTTGAATACCTTAATCATTTAGCCGAGACTCTCAATGGTGCCAAAAATAATTCCATTCAGATGGATACCACCACTGTCAAATTGGGTCAAGATTAACATGTATGCGTCTTCTTTTTTATAAAATTAGTTTTCATCATACCAAGTATGATGACACAATCTGAAAATTGGATTCTAATGTAAAATATGAAACTTGATATTGATACATTCTTTATATTCAATTGTTTGAATATTCTTTAATATTATTCGTTATAATGACTATTATATCAGGTATAATTGTTATTATATCTGGTGTAATCACCATTTATTATTCAAATAAGAAATCTGAAACCTGATCTTAATACTTCATTTTATCTCCAATCATACAATTTATAATGGTCATTATACCTAGTATTCTAATCAATATATCAAGTATAATAGTTATTATACCAGGTATAAAGACATGATGTGAAACTGCATTCAAATGTAAGTCAGAAAAGACCGAATAACTAACAAAATTATCAACATAACACAACGATCTTCATACTATTGCACCATGTATAATACTTAGTATACCAAGTATACTACTCATTATACCAGGTATAACGACTTTATCTGAAACTGGATTCGAATTTGAAATTTGAACTGTATCTTAATATATATTTTTTCATATCCAATGATTTGAATAATATATAATATTATATGTTTAAAATATAAAAATCTTATAGAATTGTCAAAAATGAAACCACAAAAATATCATATTTGAGAAACTCAAAATCATGAGTTCAAAACTCCACCATAATAAATGTACCAAAATTACAAATTTCCTCCATTGAAAAGTGAATATAAAACACACAAAACACAAATCACAGAAAAAAGAGATCTAGATAAAATTAAAATTTCTAGAAAAAGAAACAAGATATAAAAAGCTCAAATCGTAATATGGAAAGAAAGAACAAAAACGAAAAACAAACTCAATCGTGATTCAAATCAGAAACTCAATCACGATCCAAAATCAAAAACACTCAAATCGAGATCCAAATCACAAAACTTAACTATGATCCAAATTAAAAATTTTAAATCGCGATCCACATCTAGAAAAGAACAACATCTTGAAATCGCAATCTGCATCTCTTGAAACTGCAAAATGATTTATTCTCCTATATTTTTACATTCAAAATACAAATCATCAATCAAGAGAATAATCAAGAGGATAAATAGATGGAACGACAGTTATCACAATAAATAAATCGATATCGCGATCTGTAAAAAAACAAAATCAAACCGAGAGAGGAAAATCGAAGAACGAAGAATAATGAGAAAAATTACCCCAAATTGAAATCTGTACAAAACAGAAGCGAAAAACAAGAATCCAATGAACAAAACAACAAGAAATAAAAAAATCTCAACTGAGATTCGTAACAAAAGGAGAAAGAAACAGAGCAAAATGAGAATGGAAGAAGATAAGAATGATAGAAGAACAAAAATAAAAAAAGCTAAGTTGTGATTCATAGTAAAGAGATCATCAGAAAATAAGAAATAAAAAAAGATGCAAAAGAGTGAGAATGAGAGAAAGAAATCGAGATAGTAACAAGGAAAGAGAGTTAGAATGGGAAAAAAATTCAGAAATCAGTTGAAAGATATATGCATGTAGTAAGAGAAAAGGCAAACTTTAAAAAATGAGCTGAACAAAAATATTTTTCCTTTATTTTAAAAGGAAAAATTGTTTATCCTAATATGACTTGTATTTCTCTGTTTGTTTTTGTGAGACATTCATATAATACTTTACTCTTTTTCTATTTTTTAACATTTTTTATATCCAACTTTAAAATTTAAAGTTCTTTTATATTTTTTTTATTCTAAACCTAAATACATATATTTTTTTCTATTTTTTACATTATGTTTCTTATGATAATTTTCTTAACAAAAAAAAATAATTGCAAAAAAAATTTTATTATCAATTAAAATGTAAATTATATATTATTGAAACATAATATTATATCAATTATTTATTGTAAGCAATGTTAATTTCAATCAACTGTTACATGAGAACGGTGACTAAATTTTTTAGTTGCAACACTAACCCCAGGACAATGATCTCTACAATAATAATAGCACTCCGGAGTTTCATGACCGTACCCACAACGTTTTTTAACGCAATTTTCAAAGCACCTCTGATTCATACCCTTGACAATGCTACCATTAAATACAACTATTACTATCATCACTATCACATAAATTGACTTCATTGTAATTCTCCACTCCATTTGTTATTGTTTCTTTAGAAGGTCTTAATTTTGCTCAATTTCCTCCTCTTTTTATATTAGTAAATTTTCATGTGTTAGGAGGTGTACTGTGTCTTATGACTTTTATATATTAAGTGATAGTTTGTATAATTATATATCTCCTTTTAAACTAACGTTATTTTATCGGATATCATTTTATACATTTCTGATTTTATACCATAAATCAACATTTGGCAAAGGCTCCAGAGTCACTTGGGCCCAACTTTTACTAAGCCCAAGATTATTACTCTTGTCAATCAAACATGACATCAACATGGCTAGGGGCCCAAAATCATTTGGTAGTATGCCCTTAGAAATGGGAAATACAACCATTTACGGTAATCGGGCCTTGAGTTTTTCCTAGCCCACACTCGGAATCTTTTTATTATTTTTTCTAAGAAAATAATACACTTTTTATTTGAAAGATATTTTTTAACATATGACTTGTCATATTCCTTCCCATTTCTTCTCAACAACTATTTGTATTAAATTCTCAAAAAACGACTTTATTTTGTTAACTGCTTTTTTCTTACGTTCCTCCTTACAAGTTAAAAGGTTATAGTTTGGTTTTGTAGCTTTTTTTTATAATTTTGTACCTGAGGCATCTAGATATATAATTGATTGACTATGATAATAACCTCATTTTGATAAAGAAAATTAAAGTAGTGATTTAACAAAAGACAATACACGTATACTACCAAATTCCACCTATGACTCAACTCATGAACTTATACATGCGGGGATTCCATTCCTATGGGTTTCTTCAAAACATTCAATATTATTTTTACACGTGCAAGAAATCGAACCCAAATGACTTTGTAAATTTCATCAATACTATTTTAACATATAAGTTTTTCACAAAAACGTTGTCATATAATTTATAAGAAAAAAAGATTAACATGTCATACTAAGACAATACATATAATTTTTTTATGTTTCCAGAGCAAATACATTAATAGGAAAACAAACAAAGCGTTTTTGCTATATTTGTCCATTTATAATTATATGTTAAAAAAGAAAAAATCAATTCTGTGAATTATACTATGACTTTGATTTGCTCAATACATTATTGGTTGCTGTCTCCATGAACTTTGAAAAAGTCTTTGTAGTTCTTTCAACTTAATAAAGTGTGTTTGACCTAAACAACACGTGTCATATTCAAGTTGATTTGACTTTTCAAATATATTATTTTCCGTTCAGAAATTCTTCATTTCTAACTACAAGGTTCGCGTTGGAAATGGTACAACGGGTTCGTTTTGGCACGATAACTGAACTCCCAATCAATCAACTATATTTCCTTGAGTTTTATGTGGTTTGCAACATGAAACACTTGGTTGTTGTTTAATCTTTGATTCTAATGCATTCTCTCGGACTTTTTGGTTGAGAAGTCCTCGAGTTTTGTTGTAACAACATTGCACTCAACTGCGTAATTGGATAGATTTAGCCTACCCCTCGTTGTTTTTGCGAACCGCAGAACCTGTAGTCTCGAGCCTTCTTGCTCAGGGTCAACAACTACTCTTGGATAAATCGGCTTCCTTATTTCAGCCCTAATTCACGATGATAGCAGATTGCTTTCTATGGAATTTAGGTCGTGATAAGACATACTCGGCTGCTTCCTTTTGTGCGGGTTATTATAAAACATCTCAATGGATTAATCTTCAAAGAGACTACCTTTTTATTTGAAATTCCCGTCTTCTCCCCTAGACTCGTTTCTTTGGTTAGCTTGTCTTTCACTGTCGCTTGCTGACACGATCCTTCCTTTTCTAAAGAGTTAGCGTTATCATTTCAGATGATCTATGTTCAAAAACTCTCTTGATCATGCTCTTTTGCGTTGTTCGTCAAGTAGCTTTGTTTGCCATGGATTTTAAATGGTTAGGCTTTCCCTTGATTGCCCTTCTTTCAGCTTATGACTTCTTACAGCTTTGGCAGTCCTAGTTCAGGCGAGATTTTTGCTGAGACTCTGGCACTTCCTTGTGGTTTATTTTCTCTTGGTTTCTTTGGAAAATGAGGAGCATAGTTGTGTTTGAGAGTCAACAATCCTCGGAAGATCCATTTTTGTTTTTGCGTGAATTTTTGTTGACTAGTCTTTCATTGTAATAACCGTTTAGCTCTCAAGTCTCGGATCTCTCTACAAATCCGGGCATGATTTTAGCTTGTAATTAAATTTTGTGGTTTTGGACTTGAAAATCACTTTTATTAACTCTACTTGGGGGTGAGGTTTTGGATTTGGGTGAGTTCTTGCTCCCCTTTCTCTTTTCCCTTACTCTCTTTATTTCTTCCAAAAAAATATGTCACTTTCCTAATTTCCCACTTTTCAATTAAAAAATGACACGTGACATTTAGAAAAACAAAAAATATACTTTTACAAATTTAACTTGCATAGACCTATTAAAATTAGAGAGTTAGTAAATAAATTATGACAAGTTGGAGAAACTAATAATGCATTTCACATCTATTATTTCTACACAAATGTCACAAATGTTGTATAAAAGATAAGATAATTAAGAGAATAAAAATATACTACCGCGAAACATATGGTAGCAGTAGCGGAGCTAGCACTCCGTAACAGGGAAGGTGATTTTCATAAAAAAAATTTTAGGTAAAAAATTTCTCAATAAAATTTAATGATATATATGATTCTTAATATAACATAGAAAATCCACTATATAAACAAGCAAAATATGTTACATAATAAAATATAATTCACTTTAATCTAGAAATCCATTATATATGGACAAGCAAAATATATAACATAACAATATATAATTCACTTTAATTTAGAAATTCAATTTAAAATAAATAACAAATTATTTCAACCAACAACCATCTAATTGCTTAAAGTTTATTAAAATTAATCTTTAAAATCTTACCTTATAAATTTTTTTCATAATTATTAAATTAACTTTGGGAGAGGACATGTGACATGAGTTTATTTTTTACAACCATTAAAACTTATAATAGACCCAAATATAACCCTAGTCCGACATAAATAAACATTACTTCTCTATTGTAAAAATCACAACGCTAATCATTTTCTCTTCCTTTTCTTCTCTTGTGTTGAAGAATCGAGAAACTAACTTAGATTTCATATGAGTTCGTAAATCGTTAGAATCGGTATTCTGCGACGGCAAGGAAGATCGGGAAATATTACAAGGGGAGTCTCAATATTCCAGCTAAAAGGGGAGGCGGCCGCCACCTTCCGCCTCCCCCTAGCTCCGCCACTGTATGGTAGTAATTGTGTGGAGATTCCTATATTTTTCAAAATTTGAACAATTTTGTTTGACTATGATGAGCAGTACCTCATTTTCAAAAACGAAAAGGACGTAGTGATTTAACAAATGGCAATGAGTTCCATCATATGACTCGTTAGCGTATGCATGCACATTGCATATTCGGTTTCTTCAAAACATTGATGCTATGTATAAGTATCGTTATCGGATTCCAATACGTTTTTTAAATATTTTATTATTTTTATTTTTATTTAATGCACATTAAAAATATCAAAAAAAATAAAATTTTCAATCAACTTTTGAATTAAAAAGAGTTACATGAGTAAATAATTATTTTTATTGCTTTTATTAATGTTATTTTTATATTGATAAACAATTTTAAAATGACGGTTCTTTTGAAGTGGATGGAGTAATTCGAGAAATATTATTGTATCACTTATTAAAAAACATTAACATGACATATGTCGATGCACTTATCACCCTAATATGAAAGAAGATTTCCTAGCTAAAGCATGGTACGCAAATACTATTCCCTACACCCGTATATATATATGACATTTTATTCAGTTATTTCAGTCATATCCTTATTAATTTATACAGTTTTTAAAATCAATATGCATCACATCATATTAATTGCATGACTCAATCAAAGGTTACATAAGTAGTTTCACATTTAGTTTTTAGTTTTATTAAATTCTTGGAATAGTAAAAAATCATACTCCCTCCGTCTACTAATTATTATCGTTTTAACTAATTCACAGTTTTTAAGATAACAATTAACCGAATGAGGTGATTTACTAATTTACTCTTTCATAAATGTCATACTCTATTTTCAAGACTTCATTAATATATTTAATTATTGATTTCCATACTCTTCTCATCTTGTTATTGGAGATTAAAACATGGTTATCTTAAAAGTTCAACAAATTAATAGGGGGTAGGAATGGAAAACTTAGAGATAAAGCACATTAAAAATAAAAAATGACAATAAAAAAAAGATATCAAAATCCTTCTAAAACGACAATATTTAATAAACGGAGGGAGTATATATGTTACTCTACACACTTATGAAAAAGTACGTCTTTGTTTTTTCTAGAAAATCATTGATGTAGTAGTTTTGAGGCCAAGAAAACAACTAGATGTCCTTGTAATAGAATTTATATAATAAGTACATATTTAGTTTTTAATAGGAGTGTTTTCTAACATGGTAGGAAAAAAGTATGACATTGTTCACTAAAGTTCATTATTTTTTGGTTTGGACAAATGAGAAACTTAGACCCCGTTAGTTTATCGGAAAATATTGTATAGATAATATTTTTTGGAGGACATAAGTAAAAGAAAAATATTGTGCAAGTCAATATTAAAAAGTTAGTATAAATAAAGAAAAATGTTTTCCCATAAAAAATATAAGAAACTATTTTTCCTTATTTTTTTTACCCCACTTCCTTTACAATTACCACCACCACTTCTTTCACCACACACTATCACCACCACTTCCTCCACCCCACTACCACCACCACTTCTTCCACCCCACTACCACCACCTCTTCCTCCTCCATCATTATTACCACCACTTCTTCCACTCTACCGCTATCATCACCACCACCACCTCGTCACTGCTACCGCCACCATCACTTCTTCCACCCCGTTACTGCCACCATCATCTTGTTATTATCACCACTACACCTCCACCCCGTCACCATCACTTCTTTCACTTCACCGCAACCACTTTCACCACACTTCTACCCGCCACTTCCTCCAACACCACCGTCATCGTCATCACCACATTCACCTCTCACATCTAAATTTATACTTACAATCAAATATCAATTAAAATATAATTGATATTTTAATATTACTATGAAACATATTATTTTATATTTCACATGTATGTATGTGTGTGTGTAAGTTAAAATATGAGATTCTATTTGTAAGTTTGTTGTTAAAAAATATTTTTCAAAAATGTGAATTAACATCTAAAAATATTTTACAATGATATAATTAAACATAAGAAAATATTTTATTTCTGCACATTATTTTCTTACGAATAAACGAGATTTTAGGAAGACAATTAATGTTTACATAATTACTGGTTGAAGACAATTATTTTCATGAAATGGATAGCCAAATATAGCGGAGTTTAGGGGAATGAATATAGACTCGTGCCCGATATACTTTTGCCATTTTAATGTTTACATAATTATTGGTTGAAGAAAGGTTTATTTTCTTCTCTTTCTTTTCCAACGAAGACAATTAATCATATAGTATTCATTTTCTTGCACTTTTTCCAACATTAACTTAATTTGTTCTTTGGATCATCGCCCTCATGGTTGTCATTAGATGTAATAATTAATAATCAATGTCCTTTTAATTACTAGTGGTAAGTGTCTAATTCCAATTCCATCTTTTTTTTTTTTCTATTTTCAAACTTTTTCGTGTTATATTTGTTTAATACTATATATAATAATTGGTCAAATTCATCAAGAGACCATGCTGAATTTGACATATGTTCTCAAATAATATCATCATGAACTTTTAAAAATTCCAATTCATTTCTTAAACTTTGTAAAATTGCACTAATTTGTAACCTAAAAATCACGTGTCAGTTTTTATTGGTTTAACTTTTCAAATATGTCATTTTTTCGATTTATTCTCTTCAATCAAAAGCTCATGACACGTGACATTTATGAATCAAACTAGTATACACTTTTTAAATTCATGGTCTAAAAAAAATTTAAAAGGGAATAAGCAATTTGGACGAAGTTGGGGTGGATAAAGATATATTCACTATTTAGCGTATATATATTGTATACATAATATATGGTTATTATATAACTAATTAATTTGTCTGTTTATGATTATTTTTTCCAAATTAATAATTATTTTATCAATCAGCACAAAGTAACAATTATTTTATTATAAATTTATTCAAACTAAGTAAATACAGTATTCCATTTTTCTACATATTCGAAGAAAAATGAAATATGTAGTAACTACTGTTACACGGTTGCTTATAACCTTAACAATTTAATTGACTACAAATGTAAGGATAAGCACAAGTTATTCTATCACGGAAAAGAAAATCAAAATAGATTTGTTTGTGATTTAGTCTTTCTCTTCACAAATTTTGTTTTCGGAAATTTTAGAGCTTTGTTAAATTTGGACTCTAATATTGAACTTTCAATTTTTTATGACTTGGTTACCAATTACTACTTATTCAAAGTTTTATGGAATTAACTGATTTTTCATAATATATATCTTTGGACATGATTATATCAGTAGTAAAAACTTTTGAATGACATTATGTTACTCTCACTGCAGTGTCCTGCGTATAACCTTTATCTCTTTATTTTATATTTTTATTTGATTTTCGTGAAAATCGCTACAACAAATTTCAAAAACTTGTTGATAGAATTTGCGGGAGAGAAAAAATAGGGAAATACAAAAGATTTCAATTGTTAGTTATTGTATCTTCATACAAAGTCTTTTTTTAATCTTAATTTTCGGATTTTTATCTCAATAAATCATAGTGGTTATGGAAAATAAAATTAGTTAGCAAAAATTGAAATTAACATTATTTAAACCAACTAGTATCATTCCGTTTTGCTCCGCAAAATCCCAAACACATTCTTTTCCTCTATTCTTCTTCTTCTCCAAGTCGCCGAAACCCTAACTGCCAAATGGCTGACCAGAATTCAGATTTCTTGCAAATCAACGACGATCAAGATAACTCCATGAGAAAGAGGAGAAACAGCTCCAATGGCGACGATTCACTGCTTTCTTCTAAAAGATCTCTTTCCAATAAGAATAATGATGGAGTCTCAACTGCGCTGTCCTTGTGCTCCGGGATCAACCAAACCACAAATCCTCGCCCTCAATCACCGCCTTGTCGTCCTCCTTCTGAAATCAGAGTTGATGGTTCTGAGCCTACTCCTGATCCTTTTATCAAATCTAACCATACATCTCCCTTGAATCAGAGGATAGAGGTTTCGAATCCTCGCACTTCTTCTCGCCTGCCGCCGCGTTCTCGCCGGAACCACACGCAGTCTCCTCGCGAGGAGAACAAGACCTTTCCGCCGCCGTATCCTTGGGCGACGAACAAGCGGGCGACGGTTCATAGCCTGCATGAACTGAAAGAGAAGAAGATCGATGTTATTACCGGTATGGTTCAGTGCAGGAGATGCGAGAGACAGTATGAGATCGGATATAATCTGGTGGAGAAGTTCAAAGAAATCGGATCTTTTATGGCTGTGAACAAGCTTTCTCTGTGTGATAGAGCTCCGGACGAATTGAAGCATCCGGTTTTGCTAACCTGCAAGTTCTGTGAGCAAGAGAACAGTGTGAAGCCGGTGATTTCAGGGAAGAAGAAAACGATTAATTGGCTGTTCTTGCTGCTGGGGAAGACGCTGGGTTGCTGTACGCTTGCTCAATTGAAGTATTTCTGCAAGCACACTGATATTCACCGAACGGGGGCAAAAGATCGTCTTCTTTTTTCCACTTATCTTGAATTGTGTAAACAACTTGCTCCTCGTGGACCATTTATTCGCTAGGATTTGGGCAGTTGCAGAATTAGGGATCGCAAAATTTGGGCATATGGGTTAGTTTTTTTCTTCAGCTAGTTTCCTTGATTTTCATTATCCACAGCTTTTACAGTTTTCAGATATGGATTTCTCTTTTGAATTGTGTTTAATGTTTCTGAATCTTTGCATGAACTGTTTTTTTTTTATCAAATTAATGTGGTAAAGGTATGAAATATGAATAATTTAGAATGAAGATCAGGTGTTTGATGATATGCGCCATTGGGATTTGGAATCGAATAGTGTTTGCTGTTTGTGTGCAATGAAATATTTGTTTTTGTCATTTACTGGGAATTTTTTCACATGGAAATGGAAATGGAATGTCTGTTTCGTTTCTGTTATGGAAATCAAAATCTATGCTGGGAGATTTGAATGGAAATATTTTTTACTTTTTCAAGTTAGAATTGATTAATATGCAACCTTTTTTCAATGTTTTTCTACACCTTCTAATCATTGAGAAATTGTTTTCAATTTGTTCGGTACTATAGTTTTTATTTATTTGTTTTCGTTGTTAGGTTTTTAATTTTACTTTATATGATTGAGATACTATAAAATGGTCATGTGGTAAAGAAAGATTATTATAATCAGATAAAATTTAAAATGGTTTAATTTAATTTGTTATTTGTTCCAAAATTAAAAATAACAATTTCAATTTTAAATCTTGAATAATGAGATTTATCGGTTGATTCCGACAAATAACAAATTCAAATCTCCAACTTTTATTTGTAACTTTATCATTAAATTAATTTTAGAAAATCATAATTCTACCTCTTTGTGATATATCCACTCATAAATTTTATATTGTTACTTTGAAGTTTGAAAAGTAAAAATTATTTTGAATTTATAATAGTTATTTCGTTAAAAAATAAATTAACAGTAGAAACAAGCACTATCTACTCAAAGAAAGTACGTAATTTAACAAACAAAAAAGTTGAGTTAGATCTTTGTAGTTCATTGAGAGCTTCAAAACCATGACTTTGTACAAATAGATTTGGAACAATAGATCTGAATCATTTATTGCATACCATAAGTATTGTTGCGCGTAGTTTTTGTAAGTACGTAACTAAATGAAAAATGAATGTGGGATTGCTTAGACTAATAATAAACATAATTAGTTAGAATCTTAAGTATGCATGTCTATCAATTCATTATTTCTATTTCACCTAAATCAAAAGAGATTGTTTATAATTTCTTTATGATGTGACACATTTAATACTCCTTCCATCTATTAAATATTGACATTTCAGAGAGATTTTAATTTTTCTTTTTCATTGTCATTTTGTATTTCCAGGACCTTTTTTCAATAAATTATTCATTCATACCCCTATTAATTTATTCAACTTTCACGATAACACCACCAATAATAAGATAAGAAGACTATATGAATCAATATATAAACACTAGCAAATTGTTTTTATTGAATATATTAATTAAATCTTGAAAATAGAATATGACATTTATAAAATGGGAAATTAGTAAATCATCTCATTCGATTAATTATTATTTTTAAAACTCTGTTAGTTAAAACGATAATATTTAGTATATGGGAGAGTACTAAATATTGTCTATTACATCTTCTACAAATAGACAATTAAATAAATGTTTATATTATTACTTTTTTTTAATGAGAGAGCGTAATTTAGTAAACGATTTAATGTTTTTGATATTATCTTATTTTGAACAAATACAATTCATATTCAAACAGGTAATCTATTGTGACTGTGTTTGAGGTCTTAGCCTGGTGATTAAGATGGAAGCTGTGGATTTTAGAGGTCTCAAGTTCGAATTACATCTAGGATGGGTCGGGGATTATTTCTATTTAATGTAAGCTTAAATGAGATAAATTTTTATTAAAAAAAGTTATATGTTGTGGCACATTTTATAAATGTCCTAACTATTTCCCATCTTATCAATTTGAATGTCTATTCTATATGTCACATCATTGTAGAATCTGCTAACTATTGAAGATGTTCTAACTACTGAGTATTGAGTATTGGAACACCCTGATCCACTTTTAATGTACTACTCCCTCCAATTTTTTCTAATAGTCCTCTTACACATTTCAAATTTTTTAATAAAATAATTAATAAGGGTGTACAAGTATTAATCTACTCTTAATGTCTTAATTTTCTAATCCAAATTGTGCATTTGATACTATGGAAATAATGTAAGAGTAGATAAGAGTATACTTAGAAGAAAACTGAAAAAGAATTATGAAATTTTAAAATGAATTATTATTTTGGATTTCCATACTTTTGACTAAATGGTTTACTATAAAATCATGAAGGGAGTATTATTTAATTTCTTAATGTAAGTGGTTGGATACTAGTTCTTAACAATTCTCAACTGAACTTGCATTGACATTTGAACAAAATCAATATTTTTTTTGGAATATTTAACGAATTCTCAAAATATCTACAGTTCGTTTCTTGTGTTCAATATAAGAAAAAAATATATAGTTAAGGTAAATGTTGAGGAATTTTGTTGATTTTATGCATAAATGAGGATACTTCATCCAAATGTATTTGCTTTAGTCAATGTATGAGCAAATGCATTACGTTCCTCTTAATCCAGTTGATCAATAGACAAAGTGTCAAATCTCTAACAATTGTTTTGCAGTTAGAAATGATGAACACTACATTAAAAATGATAAATGCGTAAACTGTCCCGTAACTTGACAATAAAAGCTACTCCTCTGATGGTGAAAGATTGTCATTTTAGCCAAAATTTCATTTTTACCTTTTGTTTGCCATTATCACATATCAATACAATATTTAACATTTTTTTTCCTAATTTACCCTTATATTAATTAGGAAAGCGATTAAGTTTAAAATGAAATAATTACCTTAATTTTATGATAAAGTAAAATAGATAAATTAATTATTTTAATAGAGTAATTAATATTTAATTGATCTTTATAATAATCCTAGAATGACAATCCTTTGGCACCAGAGCGAATATGTCACTCTTAATTTTTAAAAGTTTCAAATAGCCTTTTAAACGTGTAATAAGTACACAGCTTTACCCCCTCAATGCCATTAACTTCTAGTTGAAAAAAGAAAATCAGAATAATGTCATATTTGAAAAATAAAATCAACAAGAACGGATATGTGACATCGGGGTATTGATCGATTTTATCAACTTTAAGGAAGACCGTAGCACTTGAAGACATTTAATAATAATTTGCGGGGTTCTTATACATTTAGCCTAAGAAAAATCAAGACAATCTAAAAAGTTATTAAAGGTTTATTATTTATCTGAATGACAATGTTGGTGTATCCAATATTCTTCGACTGAGACAATGCTTTCAGTACAGATGAAGCTTTTGTCTCTATGACAAAATTATGAGGAGACTCTCATCCCGTATAAGTTGCAAATGATAGATTTTAAACAATAGATATCAAACATTTACCGTCAATCCAATTTTCATGGAACCGTTTAGCTCAAAAGTTTAAGTTAATAGATAAGGTTCAATTATATTATTTATATTATTCTTGAAAATCCCTTGCACGAGAACGTCTCATGTGCTTGAAATGAGTACAACACAGGCATACTCATTCCGCTATGTGTTGCAATTATTTTCAACAAATGGAACTATTAAGATTCAAACTCTCAATCTTTTGGTCTAAACAACTTTAATATTATGTCATGGAACTATTTGACCCAAAAGTTTAAGCTGAAAGATAAGACTCAATCGCAGTATTTATGGTATTCTCCACATCACTTATATATGATAATTGTAGTTATTTTTATAAGTGATTACTCCCTCCATTATCAAATTATAAGTTAGTAATTGAATAATACTTGGTCAAATAGATGTTAACCCCCTCAACTTGGCAATAAATTTTACCAAGTATCATCTTTAACTCACAAATGTCTCTACTAACTAGCTTCATGAATATAACATGTGGTTATAGAGAAAAAAATGACATGTTTGAAAAATCGAACCAACTGAAACTAACACTTGAGGGCGCAAGCACACTTTTACCAAGTTGAAAAGGTGGGTATTTTTTGAAAATTGTGAATTACTGGATATCAAACCCGGGTACCTCTCCTTCACTTAAAAAGGTGTATCAATTAAGGTACCCTCAATTGATAGTTGAGAAGGTGGATATGTCGAAGTTGAAGATGGCAAGATGTATAAATGTAAAAACAAATTAATAGGGTAATACTTTGTTGGTTTTTATTACTCCGTTAAATGGATAGTTAATAAGGATTTGGAAAGAATATTCGAAAGAGATTGACTAAGTAATGACCTCTGCATTTAAGTGAACTGTTAGAATTTTCAATACTTGCATTGAATTGGTATAATGTATAGTGCCAATATAAGTATTGATGAATTTCGTTAATTATGCTGTATATTAAATGAGGGCATATTAAACAGATTAAAAAAAAGTTATTTTTTATATACATGTACGAGAGACTAGGTATTGAATTCCAAACCTCCTACAACCACTTAACAATTGAGAGTGGAAAATCAAATTTTTGTAGTATGAAAGTTAAATTTATGTATGATACAGGATTTTAGGACTCATGAAAATTGACATGTACGTATCAATGTGAAATGGACTACATTACTTGACATGTACGTATCAATGTGAAATGGACTACATTACTTACTCATAATAATTAAGGCAAGAAAATTACTTACTCTTATTACTGATATTGTATTTCTTGACAAATACTGATAA
Organism: Euphorbia schlechtendalii; assembly: GCA_949673415.1. Classification (NCBI taxonomy): domain Eukaryota; kingdom Viridiplantae; phylum Streptophyta; class Magnoliopsida; order Malpighiales; family Euphorbiaceae; genus Euphorbia; species Euphorbia schlechtendalii. The sequence goes on along the minus strand of CATIWQ010563067.1, from coordinate 4,375 downwards.
TAGTTTATGCTTACCTTACGAGTTAAATCAAATTTTACAAATAAAATATTTGCTTGAAAAAATTATTTCAACATTATATTTTTATGGAATTATCATAACTTTTATAATATTAAGATTTTATCCAGAATTAGGGGTTAATTAAAAATTTGTTGGACGGACTTTTTTTAATGAAATATAGATAAATTTTAAGAGTTCAATGATACCAATGAAAACTTCAATTTTCGTATCTAAAATTTGGATTGGTGGATGGCATGCGGGGGAGAAAATATGTTGTACTCGGCTACTTTTACAGGACTACTTTTACAAGTGTTAAGATAATTAGGATAGGGATATAGAAAAATTTAAAAGTTAATTTGTGTTAGGAATACCGTGCAATTATTTATCGTTCGATGATAGTTACTCTCTCGGAATAATTTAACTGGTAAGTGGATAACAAAATTAAGCAAGAAAATAATAAATTGACACAAAGATTTAACGTGATTCGACCCAACTGCCTACTTCCACAACTGACGATCAAAGAAATTTCACTAAGAATAATACCAGAGATTACAAGACCACTCAAGTGTTTACACTCTCCGATGACCCCAGTACACCCAAAGAAAATTACCGAACTCAATTTTCTCTTAACTCTCTCACAAACTCTCAATTAACACTCTTCTTTGTTAATTGTTGGATGATATCAAATGTCATAATCTCATGGCTATTTATAGGAAAGTTTAGCCTCCATTTTAATAATAACTAATCTAGTTTCACACCAGTCAAAAATTTCAACATTAATATTTATTAACACTTGTTGAAATTTTGTCCAACTATTGAAAAAATGGCTAACTAACTTGTTCATACTTAACCACTAAATTAATTTCAAAATTAACTTAACAAATCTCCACCTTAATTTGAAATTTCCCTGATCATCTTTTCCGATACTTTAAACGTTGCAAATTTCCGTCAAGTTCCCACACCCGAACTTGACTGTAGAAAGTTCCAGTAACTTCTCCACCATAGGAGTTATTCCTCCTCTATTTGCTTATGATTTCGACGGTTGCTTTTTCACTATAGGTTCAACCAAACCTTCAATTAAATCAACCAGACATTTTTCACATGTTGCACTAGCACTTTCCATCACAGTGCTTTTGATCAAATAATAGAGGCCTCGAATGTTTCTTCCTTTAATCACAACTGTGACACCTTTACGAACTTTCAAGAAAACCGATAACCTCGGGCATCAATACGACTCAACGAAATCAGATTTTTCTTCAATTCCGAAACATGTCGAACCTCCAGTGTTCTAGTCATGCCATCATACATCTTGACTTTTATTATACTAACACCAACCACCGATAGTTCTTTGTCGTTCCCAAGCAACACTTTTCCACCGTCAACCTTTTGATAGGTAGAAAACCAGTGTTTATTAGGAGACATATGAAAGGTATAAGCACAATCAAGAATCCACGCATCTCTGGTACTTTCTTCTGATACTGCTAACACATCAACGACATCTGTAGAATTTATTCTCTCAGTGACAACATTTGTCCCGTCACAAGAATCATTTGAGTCGCTATCTCTCTTATCTTTCCGCTTTGAACAATCTTTTCTTATGTGCACAGTTTCATTACATTCATAACATCAGACTTTCTTGGATTTGGATTTCCATTTGCTTCCAGATCCCTTTTCGCCAAATCTACCTCTCGTGACCATGACCCTTGCCGAATCATGATATTCATCACAATCAATTTTCTTCTTCAGCTTTTTCGAGTTCAAAGCTGATTTGACACCTTCCACCGTGATGATGTCCCGACTGAAAATTATGGTGTTGATGAAATTATCATACGAGGATGGCAACTTGCACAACAACATCATCGCTTAGTCTTCTTCTTCAATTTTGACATCGATATTTTTCAAATCCAAGATTATCTTATTAAATTCATCAAGATAATCTTTCACCGACGATCCTTCTTGCATCCGTAGAGAATATAACCGTTGTTTCAAATACAAACGGTTGGTGAATGACTTGGTCATATAGAGTGACTCCAACTTCTTCCATAAGTCATCAGCGGTACTTTCTCCAGCAACCTCTCTTGGAACATAGTCAGAAAGACACAACAAAATCAAACTTCATGTTTTCTCGACAATCTCTCCAATTTCATCATCGTCATATTTTTCTTGCAAAGCTTCTTCTCCTTGAAAAGCTTTTAACAATCCTTCTTGAACCAACAAAGCCTTCATTTTAATTCGTCATAAATTAAAATCATTCTTGCCATCGAACTTCTCCACTTCGTATCGCATCGCTGATCGTCGGCTCGCCATGTCAACGAGCAATTAAATATTCCAAACTGCTCTGGTAACAAAAGAGCTAAAAATTGTGCCGTGAAAAATATACTAATAAAAAAATATCAGTATCGACAACACCCACTTTGATACCAATTTGTTAGGAATATCGTGCAATTATTTACCACTCGATGACAGTTACTCTCTCGGAATAATTTAATTGGCATGTGGATAACAAAATTAAGCAAGAAAATAATAAATAGACATAAGGATTTAACGTGGTTCGGCCCAACTGCCTACTTCCACAACTGACGATCAAAGAAATTTCACTAAGAATAATACCAGAAATTACAAGACCACTCAAGTGTACACTCTCTGATGACCCCAATACACCCAGAGAAAATTACCGAACTTAATTTTCTCTTAACTCTCTCACAAGCTGTCAATTAACACTCTTCTTTGTTAATTGTTGGATGATGCCAAATGCCATAATCTCATGGCTATTTATAGGAAAGTTTAGCCTCCATTTTAATAGTAACTAAAATAGTTTCACACTAGTAAAAAATTTCAACACTAATGTGAATTAACACATGTTGAAATTTTGCCCAACTATTGAAAAAATGGTTAATAAACTTGTTCACACTTAATCACTAAATTAATTTCAAAATTAACGTAACAAATTTGAAATTGAATTAATAAAACATATTTGAAAAATAACAACTTATCAATACAATATTTCATTTGGAGAGATACGGGGACATGTTATCCTGGCATCCTAGTCAAAATTCAATGATAATAAGGAACTTGATAATTATATTTAGGCCAAATGCATCATTAACCCTCTCAACTTGACTGTAAAAGTCGGATGTCATACTCAACTTTCAACAAAACCAGTTACGCCCCTTAATTTGGTAAAATTGCACCAGTTTCCCCCCTCAATGCCACATGTCAACTTCTGGTTGGAGAAAAAATCAGAAAAATGACATCTTTGAAAACTTAAACCAATCAAATTCTGAAACGTGACGTTGAGGGGGCTAAGTGGTTCACTTTTGCCAAGTTGAAGGGAGTATCTGATCCATTTGCAAGTTGGAGGTGGCATCCGGCTATTGGAGTCAAGTTGAGGGGGGTAATGATGCATTTGGCCTTGTTTTTAAGATCTACTCACTTACAAAATAAGTCTCTTTTCTTACTTTATTTTGGGCCTAACAGCAAGCATTTTCCTCATTTTTCATTCTCCAAATTCCATTTTGGAGGGTCTGCAATGTTTTTTCTCCAACCATCTTTCTCATTTCCCAAATGATATTTACTTTAAAATAATAATATTTTATTATTAAACTAACAAAACAAAATCTAAAAATAATAAAAAAAAAAGTAAAAAGTAATAGTATTTTATTCAATTTCCTAAAAACTAATAATATTTTATTCAATCCCTCAAAATGGGAATGGATCATTCCTCATATATAAGGAACCCCGTTTTGGGGATATACCATTGGAGTTGTCCTATCAACACCTCCTTAAAGTTGATTCAGAAAATCGGATCCCTTCCTCAACTTTCAAAATGATCAGTTACCCCATTAACTTGGCAAAAGGACCAGTTACCCTCCTTAACTTGGCAAAAATGCACCAGTTAGCCCCCTCAATTCCAAGTGTCAGAATCTAGTTGGTTTGACTTTTTAAATATGTCATTTTTCTGATTTTTCTCTCTCAGACCAAAAGTTGACATGTGGCGTTGAAATGGCAAACTGGTGCATTTTTACCAAATTAAGAGGGGTAACTGGTCCTTTTTATCAAGTTAAGGGGGGTAATTGGTCATTTTGAAAGTTAATGATGACATCTGATTTTCTGAGCCAATTTTGAGAGGTGATGCATTTGACCTCTTATTTTCACCAAAGTTTTGGACCATAACCTATGTAGCATGGAAACGGAAACCGACACGAAAACGGGGAAACGCCCTTTCTAAAAAATATAGGTTCGGAAACTGTGGGGAAATGCGTAAATAATAAAAATTTAGGGGTATATTCATAAATATGAAAAATATAAAATTTCATACATATTATTTCATTCTTATATAAAATACTAAAAAACATGAATTTTAAAATAAATTTATTGA
>CATIWQ010562981.1:0-12102 GCA_949673415.1 Euphorbia schlechtendalii | reverse complement strand
AACAAGTTCAGGGGATTCAAGATGCATTAAGCCTTACAAAATAAAACAACTAGCCTTTATCCAAGCAGAATAAAAGTTATTGGAGATTATAATCATTAGAACTACTGGATTTTAACTCACATTAAAAATGTAACGGATGATGGCAACAAAACTTACAAGCAATTATAACCGTTGAATTTAATGAAATAGTTGTTATATATTTAATTGCTATAAAAAATCTCAATTAACAACTACCATAAAACTTATATAACTAAAAAATATATATTAAACACTTTTATTTTTAAAGTATAATAAAAGATAATTTTTTCAACATTTTAAAACTAATTACACAAATAACTATTGCTAATTATCATACACCATAAAAAAAAATCTCTAAGTGCAAAGCCAACCCGATCACAAATATTGCCCATAATTAAACATCAAGGAACACAAATATAGCATGAAGGGATCAACAAACAACAGCTATAGTGAATGAATTGTATTTTTTTATATCTACTTGATGCCTTGATTAAACTGAAAGATAGAAATCTGGCCGGCGGTAACTAGTGGCAATGAGCGGTGGTTTAACCCCTTCAATTTCAATGGTTGTTGTAGGGGTACTGAATACGAAAAATAAGAGAAGTCCATAGAGTTTGAACGAGGATGAGAACTTAACGAATTTTAGAATATTTATAGTTTGGACTTAAACTGATTTTATTTTTTTGTATAGACTATAATATTTTGATTTGGTTCCATTAATATGATTTTTGACACATCAAAACGAAATCGAAAATCGAAATATAAAATATATTTTAAACCGAAACTAATCGAGTAATTGAATTAACCATATCAAATTAATAATTTAATTTAGTTTGATTTCGTAATTTGATTATTGAACCATTTGCAAATCTCTAACCACGAGATAAAAAAAAGAGACATATTTTATGGTTACTATTGTGAAGTACAAAGTGATTACATACATAATATTCAATGTTACCTGCGGCTAGACAAGTTACATAAATTCAGTTTACATAAAATCATTAAATTTCCTTCCCTTTTTTTTTTATTAAAGGCAACATGATTTACTTCGTTTGTGCACCGGATAAACATAGCCACCACCTAAAATATAGGTATACGAGTGTTGTTTACAATGATTGACTTATATTAATATATAGTAATATAAAAAAATTAAGAAGTAGTACTGTAACGAAAAACTTATATGTAATCATTCAACAATAGAAAACGAAAAATTAATTGAACGTGGGAGGTACCGTTGGCTTGATTTGATTGGAATTATTTTTCATCTAATGCAATTGGTATATTCGACTAGCACATGAAGTGTTTGTTTTTGTTGCAGCCTTTTATTATATTTGGACGTTCTCAATTATTGGTAAGGTTTTAGTAAGCTACCCTACCTCATTATTATTATTATTATTATTATTAATTTTATTTCCTTTCTTTATAGATGTATATCCTATCTCCTGCATATACTATAAAGTATAGACATCTAACACGACAGAATGACCAATTTGTGCATTCCTCTGGGAGCATCTTTAGCGGCTTTTTATTTCACAAATTGTCTTGACATATAGGAAGGATTAGATAATCAATATGAAAATACATATTTAGTAGCTTGTCTAGCCTATATTCGTTATATCATGCGGAAACTATGTGTCATCATTAATTGTAGACAATATTTATTTGATTGTCTAGACGTAGACAATCAAATAAACATTGTCTACAATAAATACAATGTAAAATGGAGTAGACAATATACTATTCTTATATTATGAATAGATATTGTCTATTTTTAAGACTATTATCACATCATAAAGAATAACTTTTATTCCACATGACACGTAGAGTTGGAATCCATGAGCTACTAAAGATGCTCTAAGAGTATCTTTAGTAGCTTATCTATTCCACAAATTATCTTGACACAAAAGAAGGAATGGACAATCAATTTAAAATGCATCTTTAATAGCGTGTCTAGCTCATCTTTCTTGTATGATATGACATCTATATGTCATCATTTATTGTAGACAATGTCTATTTGATTGTCTAGATGTAGACAGGCAAATAGACATTGTCCATAAAAAATACTATTTACAATGGAATAGACAATCTACTATTCCGATCTTAAAAATATATATTGTTTATTTTTAAGATTATTACCACATCATCAATAGGTACTTCTAATCCACATGATACCTAAACTTGGAATCCATAAGCTACTAAAGATGCTCTAATAATCTCGTTTCATTACATGATAATTACCAACGTATATTTTTCACATAACTGGTAAAAAATAATAAAGAAAATATATAATCTTGAAAATAATAATATGATTGGATAACCTAACAATTGCTATTCTTCTATTTGAATTTTCTGAATTTAATAATTTATTGTAGAATTAAATTTTATGTTGCCTCCAAATAATATTATACAGTATCAATAAAATATTTTTTTTTTGGGAAGAAGGAATAAAATTTAAGAATAGAAATACAGATACAGTTTCGATGAATTAACTATTTAGAACAAATTTGTTTGACAATTCTGCTTATAAAATAAGGGTAATGAAGCATCTCACTAAAACAACGTAAATTATCAAAAACAAAATCTTCATTATTTTATCTTTTATTATTATTTATTTAATGGTCTGAAGATTGATGTAATGGTAGTAAGAGTCTAAATAAAGTATCATTTATTAAAAATAAAATCACCATCATCTACATCCTAAAATAATTAAACAGCCACGTTACATTTTATAATTTTTCATATAATGTTGGAATTATTTTTACGCTAGGTTTACCTTTACAAAGTTGTTTTATTGTTTTTAATTATACGAGATTATGACCTTTTTCGTGTATAATACATGGGAAATGATTCTCCAATGTAAATTTAAAAATTATATGGATGAAAGAAACTCATACATTATAAAATACATTTTTAATGCTTGAATGATGAATAAATCCAAGACCCACTCTAAAATTTGTTTCAGACGTTGGAGATCTATGCTAACGATTGTAATTTTTTAAGGCCTAATACATCAATACTTCTAAAGTTAACTCTGAAAATCGGATGTCACCCTCAATTTTTAAAAGGATCAATTACCCCCTTAATTTGACAAAAAGGACTAGTTACCTCCTTAAGTTGGTAAAAGTGCACCCGTTAGCTCTCTCAATGCCACATGTCAAAATCTGCTTGGTTTGACTTTTCAAAGATATCATTTTCTGATTTTTCTCTCTTAAACCAGAAGTTGACACGTGATATTAAGGAGGCAAACCAGAAGTTGAAGCGAAAAACTAATCTTTTTATGGAGGGTAAGTTATTCTTTTTAAATTTAGATGACATACTGTGTTTGATGGATTTGGCCTTCGTTTAACAAAATTAATAGCAAAAGGGTTACTTATGTAAGTTCACAATTACAAAACATAGAAAAATACAGAAAATAGAAATAATACAGACACGGAAACACGGAGTTATCCAAATCACATTGGGATATGGGACCCGCACCATATTCTTGTGGGCTCCATTTTCGCTCTATGATAATGAGCGGCCATTACTTGCCAACTGGTAATTCCTATCTCCGCCTTCCGTCTCGCCCCGTCTCTCTCTTTTCTCAGAGATTCAAGCCTAAAAACTTTGCAAATTGCGATAATTACAATTCAAACTTTTGCATTCGTCTGCCGGAAGCGTCAGAATGACCACCAAAGTCCCTGCATCACGGACTCGTGTAGGGAAGTACGAATTAGGGAGGACCTTAGGCGAGGGCAGTTTCGCCAAGGTCAAGTTTGCCAAGAAAGTCGATACCGGCGACGCTTTTGCCATTAAAATCATCAAGCGTGAGGAAATTTTACGCCATAAGATGGTTGAACAGGTTCGCCGTACAATTTCATTGTTTATGCTATTCGAATAGTATAATAGTAATTTATTGCTTTTCTGTACGGCGATTTTGTTGTCTTTTATTGGATTCCTGTATATTAAAACAATTTGTTTATCACTTACGTTGTTGTTTAATTCTAATATCTCTCTCGTGCGTTTGATCTTTTTTTTCAGTTTAAAAGAGAAATTTCAACAATGAAATTGATCAAACATCCCAATGTCATCAAAATATTCGAGGTAATATTCAATGCTGTTTTGCAATATCCGAATAATGGAAACGTGATTATTTTCATTCATGTGGCTGTTATATATGTGGTGGTTGAAACTGTCGAATGAAACGTACAAGGGATTGATGAAACTCAGATTTTTTACCTAATCTCTGGTTTGAAGGACTCACAAACATGCTTTTGGATATTGTATGTGTGCTTATTGAGTTTACCATCGTTTACCGACTCTAAAAGGCTGTTTCATTGAACATGTTGGACTCTGGATTTTTTTTTTGAATGCACAGGTTATGGCAAGCAAAACTAAGATTTACATTGTTCTTGAGTTTGTCGATGGGGGCGAGCTCTTTGATAAAATTGTAAGGACATTTTCTTGTTTTAGATTCTGCATTCTGTTGTTTGCGAATTTTAAGGTGGCTGCTATTTTCATCTACATTGTTAGAAGAAACTTTGTTGTGTTGCTTACAAGTTACAATTTTCTGTTATTCAAATTTTTGGTGCCGCAAGAAATAATTTGCCTGTTGTTTATAGGCAAAGTATGGAAGACTTAAGGAGGATGAAGCCAGGAAATATTTTCAGCAACTTATAAATGCTGTGGATTACTGTCACAGCAGAGGAGTGTTCCATAGAGATTTGAAGGTTTGCTAAGCATTCTTTCCCGGATTATATATATGTCATATATCATTCTCTTACTGCCTCAGAATTGACTGCGGCTATTGGTTATATCTGAATGTTAATTTGTATTTACTTTGCAGCCAGAGAACCTTCTTCTTGATTCATATGGCTGCCTTAAAGTTTCAGATTTTGGGTTGAGTGCATTTTCGCAACAAGTGCGGGTAAACACTTTTTCTAATAATGCAGGCATACTCATTGTCTAATGCATTGAATAACAAAATCCGTCAGTAAGTGGGTTAGTTTGATTCATAAGGATAAACTTTTTTATCAATTTTTCACCATAACTATGATTTACTAGACAATTCACAAAAGTGATTGAAGCATTTTATCTATCTTGGGAACAAGAGTGCATATCCTTATTGGTGAACATTTTTCTTCTTAAGATAGATCATTATGAAATCTGTGGCTATGTCATGAATATATCAATACAGAAATATTTAAAATATATTGAACGGAGTTTATGCAAGGGATTACTTCTATAAATGTGTTTCTCACTCGCAAGCATAGTAGTCAAAGGCTCGCCTAATGCGCTCGGGGAGGCCTTGCGCCTTTAGTGGTTTTAGGCTTAATCTTGCGCCTTTAGTGCGGCTAAAAGGCTCAAGGCCTGGCCTTGCGCCTTGAGTGTGCCTTTCCTCCTTGACTATTATGCTTGCAAGTCAACCATACAAATTAGAGGACAAAGGAATTTAGTAACCAAACAATGGCAAAATCTAAATCAAAGCATACGGCCAAAACTAACAGTATGTGGGGAAAACTCCAGTAACAATGAATAAGCTAATTCCTAACTGAATTTCTAGATGCTTCTCACCATCTAAAACCTCACATATATATAACCTATAACCTCCATCCTTCCCCATTGAACTCGCACTAAGCATATGTACCACGAGACCTTTAATCACCATATTACTCTTTATTCCCATAATCAAATGCTCTATCATTATGAGGTAAGCGTCTACATTATGTGCGGTGGAGGCAGATTAATGTATGACATTTTTTGGATTCTAGGGTGATGGCCTGCTTCATACTGCCTGCGGAACCCCGAATTATGTGGCTCCTGAGGTATCTGACTATGATTTGAAATATATTGAATTATTGCTGCATCTTGTCTCTGTTGTAGCTGTAGCATATAATACTGTCCTTTCCAGGTGCTGAAAGACAAAGGATATGATGGTAAAGCATCTGATGTTTGGTCTTGTGGAGTCATTCTATATGTACTTATGGCGGGATACTTACCCTTTGATGAGCCAAATCTTATGGGCTTGTACAGAAAAGTAAGTTTACAAGGAATTTTTGTTCACCTTTTATCAATGGAACATTTAATGATGTATCTTGAAACTTGATTTCAGATCTGCGATGCAGACTTCTCATTTCCATCATGGTTCTCATCTGGTGCAAAGAAACTGATAAAGCGCATTCTTGATCCGAACCCTCTTACAGTTTGTTCTAGAACCTTTCTTTTTTCTCTTATTCTTTGCTTTTGGCACCCTTTTTAAGAGTGAACTGTAGGCAACGGGGACACCTGATAACCTGAAATTATGGATCATTTTTGTCCAAGGACACTTGTGTCTCACCAACGTTATGATTCCTTTTGCTGCAGCGGATTTCCTGTTCAGAAATATTAGAAGATTCATGGTTCAAGATAGGATACATGCCTCCACACTTTGAGCGGGATGATGATGTAAATAATGATGACGTTGATGCTGCATTTAATGACACAAAGGTGCGACTGATAAAACAAAGGTCATATTAAGTTATTGTTTTCTCTTTGAAGTTATAAGGATCAGCTTGAAACTTGGTCTATGCCTTATTTTCCTGATAAAAATGGCAATGAAAAAGAGCTGCTGCTGATTTTTCCTATGTTGCAGGAAAATCTCATTTCAGAAAGGAAGGAGAAACCCGTGTCAATGAATGCTTTTGAGCTTATTACAAAGACCCAAGGCTTTAGCCTTGAAAATTTGTTCGGAAAGCAATCGGTAAGTATAACTGTTTCTCTTCTTAGTCCATTATTGCTTGATCAAGTACTCCTTAAAGCCTAGTTCATTCCATGGTTTGGCTTGGGTAGGAGAGATTGATTAGCAATTTTTCCCGCTTAAGATACATGTATTTGGGCAGTTCACTTATCTCATGGTTTGAATTTTTAAATGATAATAATAATATAATCAGTTATTCATCGACTTGGTTTTGTTAGAATGTATAAAGTCATTCTCTTCTTTCTAAGATGAATTTAGTTGTTCATTGGTAATCCTCTCTCTCTATATTCTCTTTTCTGGTGTTCAACAACAGGGCCTTGTGAAGCGAGAAACCCGTTTTGCTTCCCATACCCCTGCAAACGAAATTATGTCTAAGATTGAGGAAACTGCAAAGCCTCTAGGCTTTAATGTCGATAAGCGAAACTACAAGGTAATTATAAACTTGATTTTAATACGATGTACAGATTTATGTTTGCCCAAAGGGTTTCCTCATCTAATATCTTATTTTTCTTTGATTTCATGTTATTGCAGATGAAGCTAAAAGGTGACAAAAGTGGGAGGAAGGGTCAGCTCTCTGTTGCTACAGAGGTAATGACTTAACTTTGATTAAAAAAAATCCTTTCATGACAGTAGTGCATGAACTGAGGACTCTATTACAAATCTTTTTCATCTATAGGAAAATAATGTCCTCGTTTGATGTTTGAATTAAAAATTGTTATAATTGAGAATTTGCATCTGATTTGGGTCAATTTGTGCTGCTGTTATTTATTGTTGAAGGAACAGAATATCTATTTGCTTAACAGCTAAAGTAGAATGCATGTATAAATATTATATCAAAACTGGGTGATATTTATTAAATATACTGGGGGCATCTAAGTTCTTGACAATTTGGCGTTTTTCTTCTTGAACTTATGTCACTATGTTGTTTGTTATTTAAAATCACGGAAAGCAGAACATTACCGCATTTCCAACTTATGATATGTTATGGTCTCCAGGTGTTCGAGGTGGCACCCTCCTTGCACATGGTAGAACTTCGGAAAGTTGGTGGTGATACTTTGGAGTTTCACAAGGCATGTCATTTTGGTTTTTAGATACACAAAAAATTAAACATGTAACGCCTTGTGTAGAATTACAATTAAATGTAAGCCGATTCTCTGAAAACCTCTCTGTTTATGTGACAGTTTTATAAAACATTCTCCTCCGGGTTAAAAGATATAGTGTGGAAATCCGAAACAACCATTGAAGGATTCAAGTAATCTCTTTCTCACTGCCTCTCTATTTGGAATGCAATTTCTTTTTGTAGCAGATGAAGTGAACTCAAATATCTTTCTTCTGCAGGTTATAACAATTGTAATATAGAATCCATCGCTCAGTGATTAGTAGCCATTAAATTATTGTTGTAATGCACAAGTGGATCTGGAAATGCACATAGCAAGCAAAGCAAGAACATGCCGGTTTCAACTGATTTGGGTGAAGCTGAAGTAGCTCACAGAGAAAAAGAGATTTGTGTCGTAAAATTGAATTTCTTTTTTTTAACTATGCCTCGCCACATTGTTCTTTTTCGCCCCAACCTTTTCTCTTAGCTGATTTCTGCAAACCAAATCCACCAAAATGGTGAACTGCATCTGATTGCAGAATCTTTCTGTTCAGTGCTTACAGTTAACGGCATTACTATTGCCGTTGACATTCTTATTACTTGAAGTAAAACTATGTACATGCTAATAAGTTTAATCAAGAGCAAATTGGATGCTTGTTTAAACTTTAGCTTCAACCCTTGCTGTTCAAACATGCATATATTTTTTATGGTCTCGTCTTTGTTTTTCTTTTGGTAATGTTGCGAGTTGTGGAAGAGCTAAAAGTTCACTTCAAGACTCTACTTTAATATGTCTGCACTTGTATGAAGTCAACATGAATAAAAAAATTCTATCAGGATAGAAATATGCGGATTATATTGAAACAAAATCTGATAGTTGTGGTTGATTATGAGATAAATATTTATGTATAGAAAATTTCAAGATAGATTTCTATATTTTTATATTAGTTATGTGAAAAAATTAATAACTAATTGACATGTCTACATAAATATGTAAGTTTTAGTGAATATTGATTATTGTTACAAGTCAAGATACACGTGAAACTTGTTTACTGAGAATTCAAAATTGTTGGTGTAGTCACTATAAATGCCAAAGCGAAGTGGATAAGGCCAAACACGTAGACAAGGAAAATTCTTTTCATGTATGTAAATCAAGCAAGCGTACCCATTCATAAGTATGTGGTATTGTGAAAGGGTACGAGTAGTATGGATGAAAATTCTCTGATGATCAATTTTGAATGTAGAATAATGTTATCAGAAAATCATGAAAAATCTTAAATTAAATCTTCACTTTTCTTTTCAAACTAATGATGTTGATCAAATAAACTTCACTCCAATGTTCATATTGAACATTAAAGGATCCTCATCCGATGTTATTATATGTACTATTTTATAAGGAAAATAAGGATGTTTTATAAAGGTAAAATAACAAATGACAAAATATGCAGCAGTTTTTATTTTGAAAGGGAAATAAGGATGTTTTGTAAAGGCAGAATAAAAATGATATGCAGAAATTTTTATTTTAAAAGGGAAAAAAGGATGTATTATAAAGGTAGAATAAAAAAGACATAATTTGCAGAAACTTTTTTTGTAAATTCAGCTTAGTTATGTAAATACAAGTGGACAAGTAAATGCAATGAAAATTAATGGTAGAGTACAAATAAATTGGAAAACTAGAAGTAAAATGGAGAAGTGAATGAAGTGGGCAGGACCACAAGACCAATATAGTTAGAAACCGACATGAAACTGACCTGAAAATTGGAGTATTATTATTATGATCATTATTTGGGTTAGTTTGTAGTTAGTGGTTCCTATGTTTTAAGTGGGATTTGTTAACATCACATTAATAATCAACAAATATCAGAAGAAGCATAAATTAAGATAGGGCCCGGTATTGTATTACAAATGGACACGCTTTACAAACATAATTATCAAGCCCTGAATCGTGCCATGCTTATGACCATAAACTCATTTTGTACTTTCCTACCTAACTAAATATCCAATGCATTGGACAGTTTGCAGTTTGTTTATGATTTGTTTCTAGGATTTTGCTGGGAGTTAGAGCCTTTATTGCTAATTCAATTCGATTCCCCAAACTTATTCTATTCCAACATCCACTTACGATCTCATATCACCTCCGTTTTTTTAGTAATCATCTTGCACATTTCACACTTTTTAGTAAAACGATTAACAAGGATACGCAAGTATTAATTTATCCCTGATAGTTTACTTATCCAATCCAAACTGTGCAGTTATTACTATGGAATAAATAAGGGTATACATGGAAGAAAGAGTAAAAAATCATGAAATCTTGAAATAAATTATCGTTTTGGATTTTCATATTTTGAGTAAATGGAATACTAATAAAAACGGAGGGAGTATATGATATTATTGTGACATTTTGTATTTTTGTATAAATATTGTACATCAATATGTATTTTATCACCCACCAATATGTACAGCAGTAGAAATTATGCCTAGGGCACAAAGTTGGCTCAAACAAATCAAGGCAAAGTATCTATTATTGAGCAAAATTATGACTCTAAATTAAGTACATAATTGATGATGATCGTCAATTTTTTTTGTTTTATATATTCTAGGCGCGGGTATTGCAAAACCCAATTAAGGGGATTACCCTCCAAATTTAGTTTACTATGTATATAATCCTATGGTTTCAAATTATTGCTTGAGGAGTTAATTTGGTGTGAATGATCATCCTTTTATGTAATTGGTCTGATATATTTGCATTCCATGTAGGTTCAAAACTTAGTTTCCCTTCACTCAATTCACTTTTTTCTCCCAACAATATATACTGTTTTAAACACATTTTTAAGCATTGTGTTATATAGTTCATTCACTCATGTCTGTAAAATACATATTACCATTTGATCCAAATGTTATCCATATTTTCATCTTTTTTAACACATATTAAGCATTATGACGTTATTAGAGATACTACAACACATTACACATGCAGGGGGAACCATAATTAGATTTTAGGGGGCCAAAGTATTCTTTTGCCTCAATCCTGTATCAATTTGAATTATGTTAATATCCAGCTCCTCTTTTTACGGAACTTTTGAAATTTATATTTTTATCATAATAATTTTGTTTTACAACATGATTTTACTCGTCAATTAGACTTTACCAATTGAGTTGAGTTGGGTTTGTTTTTCTCGTATAACAAAAACTTTATTTATAAATTAATATGTACAATCAAACATTTACGCCCTTCGATTCTTAATACCGGTTGATAACTTGGAAAGAAATTTCTATTCAAGGTAAAACTCCGAGAATTCTTCTACAAGTAAGAGACTTATTCTCTATACAACTTTATCATATCAAAGGGATAATAATAAATCAAGCAATACAATATTTATGCGACTATAATTCCTAATCATAATTTATTTAGGACCATTTAAATGTCTATATAAGCCCCTCAATATCTCAAAGGTGCGAGATCTAATTCTTGATTCTTATTATTCTCTGCATCCTCTTTATTTTGTCGTTAACTTTAGCATCGGTGAGTCTGCGCTAGTTACACGGCTTATTTAGGTAATATTCTCTTTGACTACAATTCAATTAAGTTAATTTAAGTTCAGTTAAGTTCAACTATGTGTAGTTATAAATTTATACTGAAATAAGTTAAGTTAAGTTCAGTTCCGTTAAGTTAAGTTCAGTTAAGTCCATCTTTCAGAAGTTGAAGAGAACATGGCCTAAGTCTTGCAGCTACACAATCCGACCAAGACAAAAACACGAACTAATTTTGAAGGTTGGATCGTGTAACCAGATTTTATTTCCTAATCTTTCACTAGTCATTTTAGACAAATCATGAAAATCAATAAAACATTTAATGCAATACTAAGATGGCTAATTCGTCTTTTTCACTTCATAATAAAATCATCTTTCTTCTTAAATCCCAACTTATAATTTTATTTATACTTAAATTCTTTCCTAATTAATACAAGGTTAAATTTGGAAAAAAATATTAAAAGTTGGATTGATATTTCAAAATGATAACTAAAAGGAATCAAAGTTGAAAGTTTAAAATGACTATTATTAAGAATCGGAAAGAGTACGATAGAATAAAATAGAATAAAATAGAATAGAATAATTATAGCAAACATGCAAGATTCAAATTTTTTTCATTTTTAACAAAGAAGTTGACTATCTTTTATACACAATAAGGCATATTTTCAGTTTTGTAGACTGTGGAATTGAACTCATCATATCATATTTTTTTAATTTCTTCAAGAAAGTAACAGCCACCAAACAA
>CATIWQ010562959.1:0-10022 GCA_949673415.1 Euphorbia schlechtendalii | reverse complement strand
AAATCTCATCTATTTGTAATTGAACTGACTGGAACAAAGTTCAGAAGTTCACAAAAATCATTCTTGTTAAACTGTTGTAACTTACACTAAGCTGAGGGTAAGATAGTGTAAGGGATCGAAGCTCTAGTAAGGAAGGTACTTAATAGAGACGAAGCTCAGAGCCTCAGATATAGAAGAACGAAACTTCTGTATTGGTATAGCTCAGCAAAGACTGTTGAAGGGTACTTCAGTCAAGGCATTGTAAAAGGTTTACTCTTCACCAGAAGAAGAGTTCATAGTGGATTAAATCTTGGACTGGAGTTTCCAAGGACTGGATTAGGCAGAGGCTGAACCAGGATAAAAATCACTGTTTGCATTTCCTTACTCAGCTCATTTATTTTTATGTTATTTTATTCCGCATTTGAAACACATAAAATATAAAAGGGGATTCTGAGTAACAAATACTTACTCAGAAGTAACTTCAGAAGTAGCTTTCTGAAGTTAACCGTGAACTCGAAAAAGAGTCATTCACCTCCCCCCTTTGACCTATTTTACACCCTTACTGGGTCCAACATGTACCATAGATATTTACCTAAAAAACCCGATTTTTAAGAATAGCGTCAAGTTTGATCCATATATTAACTTCGTTTAGTCTATCTCCCTCAAGTGAGAAAACATTTATAAAATACATGTTAAATGTAAAATCATAAGGCTGGTCATATTAGAAATCATTCAGTGAACAAAAATGTGTCGAATTTGGAACAATTTTCATTAAATTTGGGATGTGAAAAAATTTAGAGAATAATTATCAATTTCAAAGGTCATTGACATTATATGGGGATGATAGATGAAATTTTCTAATTAAGAATGTTGGCCAGTAGGAGCTAATAATGTTGGGTATCAAATAAAGGGAATATAAACTGGATGAAAAATCCAAAAATATTAACGCATCTCAACGTTACTATTATTTTACTTTAAAATTTAACGAGATGTACTAAATTGACTTATAAGTCAATGGCTCAATGGACCAAAAACTGTTATATTATCCTTTTACGCGTTAGTCTCCAATGGAAAACGCCATTAATCAAACTTTAAACTTGATATATACAAAATATACATTATCCTTTCTTGTTATCTTTTACTTTTTTTTATTATAATATATCGAGTCCCTCTTGCTTGGCTTAGCCACAGTCCTGTCTTGTTGATATAGAAGACCTTCACTTTTAATAAAAAAATTATTTTGTTACACTAAACGAACCCGTATGGGCTAATAATCTGCGCAATATGGAAATATTGCACAGTCGTGGAATTTTTGTGATTTGAGGAACGGAAATAAATTTTTATACCAAAAGGAGGTGGACCCATCCCTTTATCCAAACGCGTTATCTGTGTCCCAAGATTGGAATATTTATTGTGGTATTGGAATTCATGTCTTAAAAGTCATAAGCATACTAGTAAGAACTTTCAAGTGGCTATATATTTCGTGGAATGACTTTTATGAATGGAATAATGTGTCATATGTTAAATTATTTATATTTAATTCATTATAACTTTTTTTAGTTATTTACTTTCACCCGGGTAATGATATTTTCACTTGTAATGAAATAAATAATTATTCCATGAGATGTGGAATAGTTAGAAATAGTTATGATAAAAATAGGTTATCAAGTACCTAAAACATTGTTATAAAATAATGTTATTGTTAAAAATGTTTTATCGAGAGCAGTACACTACAAGAAAATTTTACAATCTCCAAGGGAATGTTGAGAGAAAAATGTCGTTGCTAACATGAAACAGATTCTGTAACGGTAATGTATTTCTCTTCCAAAATATTAAATTCAAATATTACTTATTACCTATCAAATTCACTGGAACTTTACCCCCGACTACATCAAGATCCGAACATGATTGCAAGGAAAATTCGAAGAATTTTGAAATTCCATTGCAAAAAAGTTTAGTGGAATTTTTGGGGGAAGTATCGAAGGAATTCACAACCCTCTGAGTGTTTCGTTGCAACCTATTAGTTAAAAAATTAAAAAGAAGAAAAGTTATTTAAATTAATTAAAAAGGATAGAGTGGATATTATAAAAATCCAGACACAACTCAAATAAAACTTTCTATCAATAAAAATTAAGATAACAATAAATATACTAGAAAACTCCAAATAATTTTGCAAAAGATTTCAATTTAACAAATATAGATCACGCAATGGCGATAATTTGAAATATAATCACCAGCTAATTAATCATAATAATTATACTAATCTTAATTAGTGTTGCTCTCGAAAGTAGCACACCTAGCAAGTATACTAGTGTCTAATTGCAAAGTGGTAAGCAAAAGTATCGTATTCCACAAGGAGGTCTTTATGTCAACTTGTTCTTTTCATGATAAATGGGCTAGTGGAAAGGTGACATTAATTTCTTGAATTTGGGGGTTTTGATTAACAATTTAAGACTGATTTCAATATCTAAAACAGAATGGAAGTTGATTTGAATTAAATTAATGAAATGCTCTAGTTCAGTCCACCCCTTTTTGACAGTCTAAAGCAATCTTCCCCAACTTCAGCATAAGACCTTGCTCAGCAATCCTGTTCCGAGGTCTCTTAACCCGATTTCCCTAAACCGCATATTAAGCAAATTTAGTTTCTTACTTAGTTGATTTTACTTCACTTTTCGGTCCTTCATATAACCAACAAAGTAGCATTAAGCATAGTCAAGCATCCATTAAATAGAACCCAAGGCATACCAACATTCATTTTTCAATATCACGTTAAATATGTGTGTGAAGATTTTCTATACTGAATGGATCACTTTTCGGTCCTTACCACTCAGTACTATGCATGAAAGTGATCAATTTTCATCTGAAAGATTAAGTATTCCGTCACACAAACAGTTGAGCAAAGCAAAGGAGAAATACTTTACAGTAGAGGGAAGATCTCCTTAGACTGCCTTTTATAGGGCAGACTGAACCAGAAGGAAGACTACTCACAGCTCTCCATTAATGCTTCAACTAACTCCATTAATGAATAAGCTAAAGAAGAACAATAAAAAAAATGGGAGAGAAGTAGAGAGAAAATGAAAGTTGAATAGTGAATTAATTACCAAAAAGTGCCCGGCAAACAAAGGAGAAGCTAAGGGAAATACTCATTACTTTTCCCGCCAAAAAGAGAGAGCACAAGGCTCAATAAAGTGCCTAAAAGTCAAAGCTAATTTCAGTCACAAGTTTTCACAAACATCTAGATGTTAACTATTACAAATATTAAAATAATCTCCACTTGCTAACCACGTGGGCAACTAAGATTAAAATAACATAAACTAAGTTACTTTCATAAGCAAACTAAATTTCTTCCCAACCACGTCACTTTCTCTCTCCTGGTGATGTCATCACTGGTCTCCTTCCTCGGAAACAGCCCCTGGAGACCTCCTTCTGAAGACTTCCTTTTGAAACATCCTCTGAAAACCTTCTTCTGAAGGAGTATCTGGAGCAGCCTTTGGAGCAGCTTCTGGAGATCTCCTTTTGAAGCAGCAAACCTGAAATAACAGAAAGTCTTCATAAAATCTGCTCATTTATATATATTTTTAACCCAATATTTCCTAGCTTTTGATGACATAATTTGCACCTATCAAACATCCCCATACTTAAACATTTCTTGCCCTCAAGCAATTTATGCAAAGACTAAGCAATCACAAAAGTTAAATCATTCAATCATGTCAACTAGGTTAAAACTAGCAAATCAAGAGTTAACAAAAGAAACAAAATATCAAGAAAAAGAAGAGGAGACCTTCAAATCAGAAATTCTTTACTAACTATGAAGAAGCATTCACCTTGTAAAAACTTGAAATTCTTAAATCAATCAAATAGCATCAAACCAGAAGACCTTGTAAGACAGTGTTTAAGGGTGCAATTTCAAAGAGGATTTCACTCATTCAACAAGATCAAGTTACACCAAGCCATGGGCTTGTTAATCGATCTAGTTTTCACCACGGATGGGTGAAAAGGGCTCACGCTATCAAGAGGTCTTTAAGGGGTAGGTTAGGGTTGGGGGGAGGATATGGAGAGGATATTTTTGGGTAATGAACTTAACAATTCTCCTTGATTTTGCAGATTTCAGCTTGGATAGAAGGACTTCATGTGTGGAATTTTCAACTCTTCAAGAAATCTCAATTTCTTGCTTTTGAAAACTTGAAGCACATAACCTTGATAATTTCTTTGTATTTCTATTCTGATTAGATTTAAAAGGTTGGATCTTGATTGGCTTTTTGTTCTTTTTGTAAGATTTTCCCAGTTTTTATGAAGGCTTTGTTTAAACAGATTCAGACAAGGGCTCCTTTACAGATTTGAAGTTCTTACGCTTTTGTTCATTTTTCTTCTTCAATTGTTAAATTTCAAGGGTGAATTTGAGAATCAAAGTGAATTGGAAAAAGGGGGGTCATTGATGTGTTAAAACAAAGAAGGGTTTCAGGCTCAACGGGGGAAATCTAAGGATGATGAAAGGGTAGGCTGATTTAAGCTAAAGGGAAATCTAATTGCCTCTATCACTTAGCACAAGATTTCAGCTGTGGTCTCGACTAGACTAATACAAAATAGCATTTTATATGTCTCTCATAACAAGTTTTAGCTTAGATCACAAGACCTTGTCCTCTCATCAACAAAGTTTTCATTTTGGCTTAAATCCTCACTTTTTGGGTGAGCTACTGGTCTTTGCTAAAAGTTTGATAGAAAAATTAAAAATTTTGACCCTTTTTCATGCTAAAACAAGTTAAAAAGAATGTACAATTCCAAAGTTCTCAAATTCTTTCCCTAACATGTTGTTTTCCAAAAGTCAACTCAAATTCTACCAATTTTAACTTACTTTCAGATTGAACTAATAACAATGCAACTACTACATCCTATTATGAACCAAATCAGGCAAACAAGTTCAATATATACAAGGTTGTCATCAGGCAGCAAGTTCATTAAGACAGTGGACCATCAAAGTAAGGTCTTCATGCAACAGATTTATAAAGCTAACAAGTTCAATTCATCACAAAATCAAAGGTTCAAGTTCTCAACCTACCATCCCCATACTTAAAATTTACTTTGTCCCCAAAGCAATGCAAACAATTCACAATCATGCATAGGAATTTAAGGGAGATCTTGTTTTGAAAGAGAAAAGAGAGAAAACTCATTGATACTGTTCACCAGGAGAGGTTGGAGATTTTCATCATTCCTGAGGTTTGGAGGAGACCTCCTCGTCTTCTTCATGAAATTCTTCCATTTTCTCATCCCCTTCCTCTTCTTCAAATTTCTCCTCCTCCGGAGAGCTCTCCTTCCTTTCACTGGACGCGAGTTCCTGCAACATGCCCCTCCTTGCCCTCTTGGCAGTAGGTACCATCTCCCTTTACATCATACTCAAGCCTAGTATAGCTATAGATATCCCGCAGCTTCTCCTTTATCAGCTCATTCTCCTCTATCACCCTCAGTAGTGCGATCTTCATTTGGAAAAATCCAGTGCATAGCTGGCCCATTGTCAGGCTCGAGGTCTCCTCAAATTGCTTCAACCTTTCCTTGTCCGAGAGGATGAGGTCTTCCACCATGAAGTCATCATAGATTTTCCTCTTCCCAGCAGCTTTCTTGTAGGAGGCCTCTCCAATCACTACGGCTTTGTTCCTCATGCTCTGCCTCACAGGCTTCTCCACAATTTCCTCTTCTTCCACAATTTTCACCCAACCATCATCAACCTTTCTGCATACTTTGATTTTCTTGAGAGTAGGGTAGGACAAAGGCGAGACCGCGGCCTCCACAGTGAAGCCTTCCCCTTTGAAGTCCTTGAAAATGTTTCTTGCAATTCTAATCACAAGAGATCCGCAAAGAATGGCTCCTGGGTTTTTGGAAGTTGAGACATGTTTGGCAAAAAAAGGCACCCACGTTCATCTTTTGCTTCTTCTCCATGCGTCATAAAGCAAACACATCAGTAGAGGGCATTGTTGATTGGTTTTTCCTTCCGAAGAGGCTGGTGGATAAAAATTTCTGAATAACACGGTGGCTGGGCTTAGTTAGGTTTTCAGCGGACTCCTTCCCAACAGTTTTGGAGATCTCCTTCAAGTATTTAACTCTCTTGAACTCAGGGGGGTATACATTGAGGGTACTGTCCATAGCCCCTAAAGAAGCCTCTTCTTCTGAAACTACTTGCAAGGTAACATTAAGATCATTGAAAGATAGCGCCTTCTTCCTTCCCATCATTCGAAAGAATACCTTCGGATCATCGTTTGTTTTAACTTCATTGTTGAAGGTGAAAGTTGAGAGAAACTCCAAAGTGAGTTCCCTATAGGCTGTGTCCTCTGGTTCCGCGAAAGTCATAAGGCCAGCACCCTCCAGTAAGTTTCTAACTTCTTGAGCAAGGTTAAGGCTGAGTAAGGCAGCCTAGTCAAAACTCCTCAAGCTTTGGAATTGTACTTGCGAAAGGGACTGAAACTTCTCTAACTCAGTCCCATCCGAAAAAAGCGAGCACCGTTTCACATTTCTTTCTTGCGGAGTCAAATTTTCATCGCTACCCACTGTGTTTGAGGGCTGCGAGGTAGCAGGGGTTGGCGGTTTTGAAGCAGAGGGTTTGGACGTTGAAGCTCTCACTTTCTTAGAAATGGTTATAACGAAAAGAAATGGTCAGGCAAGGAAATAGATGAAGAAGAAAAGATTGCTGCTATGGAAAGAAAATCAGAAAGGAGAAGAAAAAGTAAAGGAAAGAGAAAAAGTTACGGTTTTTAAAGGGAAAGAAAGATGACGGTTTTGAAATTTGAATTTCAAAATCACCTCAATAGTTACAGAGAAACAAAAAATTGGGGGAAGAAAATGGGACGGAACTGCCACATTCCAAAACCGCATGAACTTAATTAACTTAAAATATTTAAACAAAAATAATAAAACACACATGCTGCATTAATTAGTTTTTCTTAATGTCAAAAAGAATAAAATAAAGAAATAATAAAAAAAATAAAAAATGATGCATGTAAAAGGAGTGGTTGGGGATGCTCAAAAGACTTACACATGCCACCCTATTTCCTAGGCTATCATCACGTACACTTACCCATAAAGTAGGAAAGAGAATGAACTAACTCAAAAAGTGTCTTTCTTTCTTTTTTTTTTTTTTGAAAATGAAAGTTGATGAATTCCTAAATGTTGCAAAACAAAAAGGATATAGGATGCTGTCACTTTCTACCTTGGTCTTCCTAATATTCGAATATTTACAAGGTCTTCATTCAGACCAGGAAGGCTTCTATAACTTCCTCAAAATTGTGTGCTTCATTTGGTGCATGAAGCGGGAACCAATGATCAAGGTCTTGTCAAGGAAGCTTGAGGAAGAAGACCTCCTCTGCAACCTCTGTGGTCTCCTTGGATAAATATGGTTTCAGCCTTTGTCCATTCACCTTGAAGACCTCGCCCTTTGAGTTCGAAAACTCCACTGCTCCATGGGAGAATACCTTATTCACAGTATATGGACCTATCCATCTAGACTTCAACTTTCCTAGAAAGAGCTTCAAACGAGAAGTATATAACAAGACCTTCTCTCTAACAAAAAACTCTTTTATTAAAATTCTTTTATCATGCCAAGCCTTGGTTTTCTCTTTATAATTCATTGCATTTTCAAAGCTAAACAACCTAAACTCCTCAAGTTCATTCAATTGAAGCTTTCTTGCTTCCCCCACCGTTTCCCTATCAAAATTCAGAAAAGTTAGTGCCCATAAGGCCTTGAACTCTAGTTCTACGGGAAGATGACATGCTTTGCCATACAACAACCTAAAAGGTGACATGCCTGTAGGTGTTTTATATGCTGTTCTATAGGCCCACAATGCATTATCTAATTTATTAGCCCAGTCCTTCCTAGAATTATTCACGGTGTTCTCCAAAATTCTTTTTATCTCCCTATTGGAGACCTCAGCCTGTCCACTTGTTTGAGGGTGGTATGGGGTTGCAATTCTATGTGTGACTCCAAATTTAATCATTAGCTTTTGAAATTGAGCATTGCAAAAATGTGTACCTTGATCACTTATAATAGCACGAGGATAACCAAACCTGGTGAAGATCTTCTTCAGAAAATTGACCACCACCTTAGCATCATTTGTTGGGCTTTCAATTGCTTCAAGCCATTTGCTCACATAGTCCACGGCTAAGAGAATGTACCTGTTTCCATAAGAACTAGGAAAAGGACCCATGAAGTCTATGCCCCACACATCAAATATCTCACAAACAACAACACTATGTAAAGGCATAGAGTTCTTGGCAGAAATATTCCCTACTCTTTGGCATTCATTGCAATGTGAGACAAATTGGTGAGCATCTTTGAAAATGGTAGGCCGATAGAAACCACACTCCAAGACCTTGGAAGCAGTCCTTGTAGCTCCAAAGTGACCTCTTGCCTCAGCTGAATGGCACATCTGCAAGATCTTGTAGGTTTCCTCTTCTGCTACACATCTTCTTCTAATCTGATTTGCACACAACTTGAACAAGAAGGGTTCCTCCCAAAAGTAGTATTTGACATTAGCAAAGAATTTCTTCTTTTGAGCATATGTCAAACACTTTGGGGTAATATTACATGCAAGATAATTAGCCATGTCAGCATACCAAGGGGCAGAATTTACCGAGTAAAGCCTTTCGTCAAGGAAGGTTTCTGTGATGATTTTCTGGGGATCAAGGTCTTCTCCTGGAATTCTGGAAAGATGGTTAGCAGCAACATTTTCACATCCTTTTTTATCCTTGATTTCAAGGTTAAACTCTTGTAAGAGGAGAAGCCATCGAATCAGCCTATGCTTTACATCCTTCTTTGCAAATAAATACTTCAAGGCTGCATGATCAGTGAAGACCGTGACCTTGGAGAGCACCAGGTAAGATCTGAACTTGTTAAAGGCGTAAACTACTGCCAATAGCTCCTTTTCAGTGGTTGTGTAGTTTTGTTGAGCTTCATTCAAGGTTTTGCTGGCATAGTAAATTGGTTTGAAGTGCTTATCCTCCCTTTGTCCCAAGACTGCTCCAATACATGCATCACTAGCATCACACATGGGCTCAAAGGGCTTTGACCAATCAGGGGCTATGAGAATAGGAGAGTTCACCAGCCTGCCCTTGAGTTCCATGAAGGCCTTCATGTAGTCTTCCCCAAATTTGAAATCCACATCCTTGTGAAGCAAGGCTGTCAAAGGTTGAATAATTTTTGAGAAGTCCTTTATGAATCTTCTACAAAAACTAGCATGGCCTAGAAAACCTCTCACTTCCTTCACTGATGTTGGTGGAGAGAGATTTTGAATGATATCTATCTTAGCTTTATCCACTTCCAAGCCCTTCTCTGAAATTTTGTGTCCGAGCACTATCCCTTCAGTCACTATGAAATGATATTTTTCCCAATTGAGAACCAAGTTGGTTTCAATACACCTGATTAAGACCTCCTCCAGATTGTGAAGACAGTTTTCGAAGGTCTTCCCATAAATAGAAAAGTCATCCATGAAGATCTCCACTGTTCTTTCAACCATGTCATGAAAAATAACCATCATGCATATTTGAAATGTGGCTGGTGCATTGCATAGATCGAATGGCATTCTTCTATAAGCAAAAGTTCCATAAGGGCATGTGAAGGTGGTTTTCTCTTCGTCATTTGAGTGAATGGCTATTTGATTATAACCCGAATACCCATCTAGAAAGCAATAGAACTTGTATCCAGCAAGTCTTTCTAACATTTGGTCAATGAAGGGCAGAGGAAAGTGATCCTTTCTGGTGGCATCATTCAGCTTTCTATAATCAATACAAACCCTCCAACCTGTGATAGTTCTGGTTGGTACAAGGTCTCCTTTCTCACTTTGCACAACAGTCATCCCTCCCTTCTTAGGTACAACTTGAACTGGACTTGTCCAAATACTATCGGATATGGGGTAAATAATTCTAGCATCAAGCAACTTGATTACCTCTTTCTTGACAACTTCCTTCATGTTGGGATTTAGCCTTCTTTGGGGTTGAACAGAGGGCTTGTGATCTTCTTCCATCAAAATCTTATGTACACAAATAGAAGGGCTAATTCCTTT